>MU825897.1:748633-967957 GCA_029204205.1 Desmophyllum pertusum
TACCATAATCACTGGCTCAAGACGAGCACACACATCACTGTACGACTAAAATAAAACAAGGAAAACGATTAAAATACTGTATTTCTCACTGTAGTCAACACATGTACAAGACTTGCGATAAAGTGATAAATTGAGTGTCGAAAGTAATCGCTGAATTGCTTTGGTTTTGCTTTTACTGAATACTACGTGTGATTGGTTTAATAAAAACTCGCGCCATCTTCTCAAAACCAGCACCAATCGCGACATGTTCGCACGCGTTTTCCCGCGCTTCGCGTCGGTTATGTGTATTTGCTTTGAGTTCTCATTGGTTCATTGTTTTGTTTTCGTTTGTTGTGATTGGCCATTGTCATTGCTTTGGTTTTAGTTTCACGACACTCAGTTGAAAAACCGCTCTAAAGAGCAAGACTAACACATCAGGAGTTTAAAATACTCTCACAGTACCTCCCTCTACTCAGGAGTGAGACTGAAACAAATTGTTGGTGCAACATTAGCTTGGAAAAGTATTGGGGGTAACAAGAGATCAGAGACCGCGCAGGGGGAGGGGCTGGGGGGGCTTTTCTAAAAAATAATAATAATAATAAAATTTCCAGAAGTCATTTCACTAGTTAACGTTTTTTACTGCCGGAAGTTGGTGATAAAATTTTCTTTTTAATCTGCAGTAGTTCGCAACGGACAAAAGTTGCAATGACCATTAGCAAAGTACAGTAGACGCGATTATAACTGAACAAATATCAAGAGTTAAAGATAACTTTGATTGATAACGTGGTAAAATGAGCATAATTAACGAAGGCTTCTGGCTGTTGGAAAGAAAATATCTAAAAAAATATCTCATTTTCTTCTAGATTTATATATTTTACAACAGTTTGGAGCATTAAAAAGTTCGCTGGCTGTCAAGAACTTTCAACCTCTCAGGGTTCTCTTCAGGACAAAAATAAAAAAATATCTGATTGCTTTTTGAAAATGGACAACTCTCTCTGAAAGTTGGTAATTTGCACCACGCATGTTAATTTTAGATGTATTTTCAGTCATTTCAGAGGACTTAAATTCACAATTTTCCCGGGGGAGCATGCCCCTGGACCCTCCTAGATGGCTCACACTGACGCGTTCGTATTAGCCCCCCCCCCCCCCCCCCCCCCACTCAAAAAAGGAGATGGACTCGCATCTCATCCAGGGGGAGTAGCAACACTCCCCGTCAGCTACAGAAACCTGAGTTTTCTTTTAAAAAGTTCCAGCAGCAGCCATCAGGACCCTTCAGTCCTTGGAATTGGAACGTTGAATTGGATAGTACTTTAACCCTTTCACTCCCAAGAATGCTAACTTCAAAACTGAGTTAAAAATCTTGAATTTCATTTTGCAAAATTGTCAAAACAAACAGCACCACTTGAAAGTACTGCTCAATAGCTTTCATTTGAATGGTCACACACTAGGGTTTCATCCACATTAAGGTTGACTTTGGGAGTGAAAGGGTTAAACAAATAACTAAACATTACCTCTCCTCTGGGGTATCTGTAATTAAATGGATGTTCCTCTATAACCTTGTGTTCTTCAGGGGCCATCTTTTTGATTTCATCCTTGGTCATACCATCGTAGATACCCTGATATTCAACACAACAGCTCAGATGATTATTAATTAAGACTCAAGTTAGTCTCTACCCACAGGTAACTGTTGAGGGACACAGGCCCTGAAGTCTATTATGGAATTAATATTTAGCCCCAGAACTATGTTCAAGGGCTATGTAAGGCTTAGCCTGAGTGAGTAAACAGACGTCGTTGCACTCCTCTTACCATTGTTTTTGTGGCAACCAGTAAGAGGAGCGCGAAAAAGCATCTGTTAACTCAGGCTATAATGGGGGGGGGGGGGGGGGGGGGGTATAGGGGGTCTGAACTACTTCCCACTTCCCATACACTCTCGGTTCCCACCCCATCTGTTGTAGTTCCTTCTTCAATGTGCTTTCCCTATTGCAAAATGTTATACAATGTTGCAAAATTGTTTCCCATTTTTCCTGGGTACTCCCAGTTCCTCACTATAATATACTACAAGCCTAGGGAAGCTATCAGAAGATAACAGAGACACTATTCGAGTTAAGACTGTTGTCTTTCATAGCTAAAATTAGAACTGTGGCAGAAAATGTTTGTATCTCAAGCAAATGTTAATAAATTACACTTAGAACCTCAATGTAATTAGAAACGCATCTATCTCTTTCTACATGTATGTTGACAAGTTAACACAGACAGAAAGGACAACTCCTGGGTTATTATTACAGCGAAGAGTGCCCTAGGCCTACCGTTGCGACTCAAACAAGTTTTTGACAAGTTTTTAACATCTTTTTGAAAACTTTCTGATGGCTTCCATTTAAACTAGCAAATCAAATTGCAAGAACTGTGGGGGGGAGATGTCAATTGTCAGAATGTGAACGTGGAGCTTGACATCTCCACCTCTCATAGTTCTTGCATTTTGATCAGCCAGTTGAAACGAAAGCCATCACAAAGTTGGAGTGGCAACGGTAGGATGCTTTTCACTGTAACTCCTGTGACTTACATGGTCCATTTCATTGAGTGCTTTCCATCTCTCGGTTGACACGACCTTCAGATACTGTGCAGTGTCCACAGCTCTTTTTAACTGACTTGTCCAAACCTAAAATTAAACATATGGTTCAAACACATCATAATTACAACATTATGCAATGAAAGTATTGTGATTATAGCAGGGCTGCAAATAATAGTCGGTCATCAGACAATGGCTGACCAAAATTTGCCAATGTCTGATGAAATCCCAACTGTGGTTGGACATGATGTCCGGACAATTTTTTTGCCTTCCAATGCAAACGCTAATGCATTATAACGTTTTGTTCTAAATGCAAACTAGTTTACTCTGCGTTGACAACACATTAGATTAGCAGCAGTACTGTAATATGATGTCCGACCTCATTTTTGTTTTGTCCGACCAAAACGGTGACTTAGTCGGACACATGTCCTTTCCGGCAAGAAAAAAAAAATACTTGCAGCCCTGTTATAGTGTCCAGATATTACAGAAATGTTTATGATTTCATTTCTCAGTTTTGTTTCGATTGAGAAGATATACATATATCAAACACTCAAGCCAGCCTTTCATCACATTTCCAAACACCTCAAATTTCGTCAAAAATACTCTATTGTACATCTTATTTTCAACTCTCTTCTCAGTGTTTGGAAATGTGATGAAACATGAACTCTGGTGTTTGATATATTACTTAATACAGTAATGTATAAACACGTAATACAGTTTATTATATGGCAAACTGGTCCACGATGAAAAGGAGCATTCTGATTGGTTCCCTGAGCGGTCTGAATTTTGCAATACGGACCGCAAAAATTCCTTTTATGAAACATTGAACAAAAGAAAACTGTTTTCTATTAAGTAGAAACATTTTTCCACATGTCTGGCGGACAAATTTGGTTAAACTTTTCGCAAAGTGGCCTGAAAAATGCAAGAATATGCTTAGCTTTGGTGCGCGCGCGTTAGCCGAGAATGGTTGCATTAATTTATCTGCAATTTTTTTTAAAAAGCCATTATAATAAAAACTTTATTGAACTAGCTTGTTCGGTCCGTATTGGGAAATATTGGTCTCGTTCTTTTTTTCAAGTTAATGGACCTCGCCTTCGGCTCGGCCATAAACTTGCAAAAAAGAGCTTGACCAATATTTTCCCAATACGGACCTCACGCTAGTTCAATAACATCTATTTATTATACGACATAGCATTTTAGAGTGCGAATACGCACAAAGACGAGAGCAGATATGAGACCGTATTACACGGGTCTCAGTCCCCCTGACCGCGCGCTACGGAAAACTCTGTTGAAAGCCTATATTTTTGGAAATAATTATGTCGTATAATAAACAATTTATTCAGCGGAAAGTTGTGTAATACGGCTGGGTATTTTTACGGTGTTTATTTTTTCTCGCCTAAAGGCTCGAAAAAATAAAAACTGACTCGTAAAAATACCCAGCCGTATTACACAACTTTCCGCTGAATAACCTCTATGTACGTACTGATAATGTATGTACATACCTGTAGTCTCAAACAAACTTAATTATTACGCAAAACTATCAAAAAACATGACCAACAGGATAATATAATCTTGATCTACCTTTAAATCATTAAGTTTCTCATCCTCAATGAATCTTGCCAGAGCAAATGAAAACTGCAGAAAAAAATTGATAATTGTTGTATTTAATTTATTGATGCTGCATGGACAATAGATGACCACTACAATAGCCTGCAAACAAGGACACAGCGGCAAAATGAGTGCGCGTGCGCCAACCTGCTCGCTCATTTCCATACAAACATAATGGCGGCAATTCAAAATTCCCGGTATTTGTTTTCATTTTGCGTGGATAAGGCCGTCACGGAACAGATAAGGTTTTTACCTTGAAAACAATAATGAGAGAGACTCTTCTTTCACATATCTTTTTTAGCAAACTAATTATCTTTGCAACAATATTGAATTGTTCGCTCGAAGTCGAGCGATCGTAAGTGAAACATGAACTCTTTGAGCTATGTTTTCGTTATTCTCGTCCCCAGGGAACGTCATAGCGCCAAAATAACCGAGCATGCGCACTCATTTTGCCGCTGTGTCGCAAACAAGCTCTCTTCAGAGAGCTTGCTCGCAGGCTACCACTACAAGTAAGGATAAAACAAACTTTTTTCAACATTACTTGGCCCAACCAAAGGAAGAAAATATTGTTTGCCACAGACTGTTTCATTCTGGGCTAATATATATATATATTTTTTTTTGGGGGGGGGGGGGGGGGGTATTTTCTGGAAGGGAGGGATTATTATAGCAGTTTTATGAATATTATTTGATTATTTGTCACCTCTTCTCCTCTGACCGTCAGATCTGAATCTCCTCCAAGTCTCTTTTGAACATTGAATTCACTCTCTCCATGCTAACATTGAATGCAATAAACAAACTACATGTCATTAAGGAATAGTGTACATTTGCCTTTGTTTAGTTTACACCTGCCATTATTAACTTTAATGCATTCTGCCAAATCTCATTCCTGCAAGTCTAAAACTACAGACCAATGATTTATATTCCATAACCCTAAAATTAACCACTTTGATAGATATTTATTTAGTATTACCAAGTGTTTCCACTTCAAGAAAAGGATAGTCTGAAGTGTCAGCCGCCTCCTCGCTCCAACCCCCCATGGGGCCAGGCGAGAAGGACCCATGGGGGGGTTGGAGCGAGGAGGCGGCTGACACTTCAGACTAAGAAAAGGATAAGTCCATGTAAATCATGCAGTTAACTAATTCTCTTGTCACTGGAGAACTCAATGTCAGTATGCCAAACACACTGTGATATGATACAAGTTACATGCACATAGCTTACCCTTGCAAGATATATCGACCTTTTCTTGATGTGTGAGTTCATTAGAAAGTAGACAGCTCTGCTCTGAAGGTAACCTGCAATACAAGGTTAAGGTAGTCTTCATGAGCGTAATGACCCTCAACTGTCGCATCTGATCCCAGTTTCCATGGCGTGAAGCGACAAGGAGTATGTCTACTACTCCTGGATGGGATGCTAGTCCATCGTAGATTACTCGGGACAGCATTTTTGTCCGGCTGACCTAACAATTCACTGGTAACCCATTTACACAACACAATGACCCCGGCCAGCACTTGAACCCAGACCGCTCAATGGCCTCAATCCAGAGTCCAACGCACTAGCCATTAGGGTACCGTGTCTCCCAAAACAGCCTAGACAGTACTAGTATTGATCTATTCGTTAATTTTTCTTTGTTTGATTTCGTTCTTTGTACAGTGGAACCTCGATATAACGATGTGCCAAGGGACCGACCAAATTAGATCGTTATATCGGGAGATCGTAATAACGAATAATTTCCCGATATAACGATTTTTCAGGAAAAGAGCCAAAAATATTGTTATATCGGGGTATTGTTAACATTAATTGATTTGTCATGTACTGTACAAATCCCTATCGTAACAAGCTGTTGACAGACACGTTACAGTCCTTATGCAATGAGAACTAAATTATAAAGGAAAAGTATTGCCCGGGAGTATTGTCATATCTTTTCAAGTGTTAAGCCTCCTTTTTCATCGCGCGATGATTGATTTTATCGTTATATCGTGGTAAATTTTACGTTTGGGCTGCCAGATTGTGATCGTTATATCGGGAATATCGTTATATCGAGTATCGTTATATCGGGAGTTTTCTCCATACATTTACTGTAACATTTGCCGGGCTGTCAAATGTTGATCGTTATACCGGGAACATCGTTATATCGAGTATCGTTATATCGAGGTTCCACTGTACTAAGCATTTAATACCACTAACATATTAAAAATTAATAACAATTTCATAAGCATCAAATTAAAATAGACTGGCGAGCTTACCATCAATGTTATTTACAAGGTACTGTTCTCCTGCATTGATGATCTTGATAAATGAAAGGTTTCTTATAAAACAAAAAATAATCAACCAAATCACTACCTTTGTTAAGAATCTCCACCAACAATGTATTTTACACATTCATTAATCTGAGTTTCTTTCATTTTGACCAAAGGGCTTAACCTCTTGAAAGATGCACAATCATGTAATTAATTAATTAATTAATTAATTAATAATTTATTATTCCAATAAATTGCATGTGATTTTAAAATCAACAAATACAACAAACATGTCATATCTGTCATATTTGGTGATATTGTAAGGAGAAATAAGATGATGATCACTCTTGGGAGTTACTTATCTAGTTCATTCAAACACATATTAGGTTGGCCTGGTCTTGCATATAGTACTGCATTATGTAACATTATACAATTTAACCTTACTAACAGTACTTTTCCTGATCCGAGCATCAAGCTGTACCCCCCTGAGTACCCCAGGGGGGTACTCAGGTATTTTAGTGATGGGTAGGTGTCATGAGGCCAAATATTTGGACCCCAAAAAGTCCCATTAGGCTAAGTAGACCACAAAAAAGTCAAATGGCCCAGAAAATAATCCCAAAAAGTCCCTTTTTTTCTCCACATAAAAAATAAGTTAAACATAAAAAATGTGCAAGGGCAAGATACTGTAGCTCATGCATCCACCTTTATTCATTCATCATACATCTGTCACAAACTTTAGGCAGACTACAGTCATTCTTTCAAATTGGGGAGTGATTTTTTTATAACCCTAAAATGGTCCCTGCCAACTGCCAAAATTGAAGGTCTTTCTACCCCCAAAAAATCCGCCAGAACATTTCTAACACCCCAAAGTCCTCAAAATTAATCATTAATTTGAAACCCCTTCTCACCTCCCTGCCACTAAATAAATATACCTGGGGCTGGACATCTGCATACACAATAGATCTGACCAGAGACTAATAATCATCTAGGTAAAAGAAGGAACAGAACTTTGAGTTTCAACTTACCCCTCCTTCTCTAAAGAGAGTGGTTGATACGCATCTTCGTAGTGCTTGATACGTTCCCTGAAGTCGTCAACAGCTGTGTCTCTATCCACAGTCACATAGTCCGGGCTGAACACTTTCACCTCCTGTTGGGGTAATGATGAGGCTGGGGAATCAACCCATACTTCCCATAACTTAAACTCCTCTTTTGTAAGAAATTCATGTCCCATTACCTTGAAAAGAACAAAATATCACGTCAGTTCGGGTGTATTGGACATTGTTGGAGGGACAGAAGCAGAAGACAAGCACATGGAAGTTACTAAAATAAAATGTGAAATAGAGGGAGTGCAGCTTTATCTGTTATTTAACAGGACTTTAATATCAAAGTGTAGCACATTCCTAATGATCGATAATGAATGGATTGTCCTGGCAGTTGCTGGCTTCTTTTGAGATCAACACTCCAAGTTAAGACCATTTTAGGCACCATGGCAACTAATATTTTGGCACTGGTGACAAGATTTGAAAATTAGGTGCCAACTTGGCGACCTGCACAGAGAAATACTTGTTTGAGAAGAACAGTTCTGAGTGTGTGGAATTTATAATATATTTCAATGAAAGTGGGTGAGCAAAATCTATTAACAACTTCAAACCTTACTAAAATAAAACATTTGCATGATCTGGATGAAAGAGCAAGAAATTATCTTGAGTTCATTCCTGGCGGCAATGTATGAGGCAATGAAAAAGAGAATAGAAGAGATTTATAGCAACTGAACTGTTACTAGATTTTGTCCATAGGGTGTGAGGATTAATAAAATAAAGAACTTTACAGTACTTACAAATTATTAAATTTATTGTTAATGATTAATTTTGATACAGTGGAACCCCGTTAATCCGACCATCAACGGACCACCAAAATCTGGTCGTATTAACGGGGTGGTCATAATAAAGGGGTACCGGTACTTAAATAAGGAAATGCTTGACCAGACTTTTGTTTGGGACAAAATAAAGTGGTCGTATTAACAAGGTGGCCGTAAGGCGGGGTTCCACTATAAATTTTGGTGTTTAAAATTATTTCTTGGCAACTAAACCTAAAGAGTTGGTCAGTTGGAGTCATCCATGTACATCACATAAATTATTGTACAAACCAAATGCTATAGCTGCAGCTGTTTAATTAATAAATTCATGATGAAGAGGAAGAGAAGAGAAATGAAGGAATGAGAAGTAATAATAAAATAATGGGTGGAGGGATGAAGGCAAGGAAGGACAAGAAATGGATTGAGGGAGGGAGGGAAGGAGGGAGGGGGGGAGGTAGGGAGGTAGGGAGGGAGGGAAGGAGGGAGGGAGGGAGGAGGGAACAGGTTGAATGGATCGAATGGATAGAACGGATAGAACAGATGAACAGCTGAATGGATGACTGTGAATGAATGATGAATAGACAAATGAAAGAACAAACAAATGAATCAATGAATGAATAAATGTAGGAACAAATGAATGAGAAAACAATGAACAAATGAACAAACAATTTAATGAATGAACAAATGCATGAATACCTGGATGAATGAACAAACAAATGAACGAACAAACAAATGAATGAATGAACGAACAAACAAACAAACAAATGATTGATTGAATGAATGAACGAACGAACGAACGAACGAACGAACGAACGAACGAACGAACGTACGTACGAACGAACAAAATGAATGGCAAATGGAATGATGGATGAATGAACAAATGGATGAATGATTAATGAACAAATTCAAATGAATGAATGTAATGCTATGTACAGTACCAAGTTGGCTTCAAGATCAAGTACACGTATAACAATCCTGTTACATGCAGTACATAGGACATCTACAGAACAAAATGTTATACATTGTAGGAATTTTAATCTGTAATTTGAGAGGCAACTGCCTGGAATGATCTAGATGAAAAATATAGAAAGTTTAGCATCATGATTTATAACATAAACTCTGCATTGTATTAAATCTCTGTTCTTTGTGACTTTTTTCTTTTGAGTTACCAGTCAAATTAAATTCTCCCTGCTACATTTGTTAGTTTAGTTTGGTTATATTATTTTTTCCTATTGTTTGTACCTAAAATTTTTACAATCCAGATGTACATGTAACTAATTATTATCCTTTAAGTAACCTTTAGGCTAATAAATTATGCAGCTACATGCATGTAGACTTATCAGCTTTTAATGTAAGTTTTTGTTGTTGTTGTTGTTGTTGTTGTTGATGTTGTTAATGGTGTTACTAACAGTACAATGTAGCTTTAGCATAAATTATGCAAGTTTTATTGACAAGGATTGTCATAATAGTTCAATAATTATTATATTAATATATTATTTATATTTTATTATCATTATATTATATATAATTATTTTAATTATTAAATTATTATTATTAATGATCTCTATTTAGTTTACATGATGTATCTCTTCTAGTGAAAACTATGAGTCATGTAGAAACGCACCTTAATATTGGCTGCAACTATATCTGTATCTTCACAAATGGATTCCATGAAAAACACCTCATAAAAGAAAATATTAATCATATCAAATGTAAAAAGTTCAATGAAAACAAATTTTAACGTAGCTTTAATAAACTAAAACCAAAAGGAAATGCTTCTTCTTCAGTCTCACTGAATTCATTCTCACACACTTGGCAGCTTACCTTGAATCCGTGGTTTTTACTAAAGTCCATAATCAGGGCTCTTCTCTCAAATGTTGTGTTTGTGGCATCAAATATCTAATGACACAAGAAAAACAATTATTGCACTGTAGAATTGAGGGCGAGGCACATGTGGTGTAAAGGTTATAGCGTGTTGGACTCCGGATTGAGCTGTCTGGGTTCAAGCCCTGGCCGAGGTCATTGTGTTGTGTTCTTGGGCAAGGCTATTTACTCTCGCAGTGCCTCTCTCCACCCAGGAGTATAAATGGGTACTGGTGAATTGTCAGGCAAACCTGACAAAAATGTTGGGAGATTACCTGTGATGGACTACAGTGGTAGCATCCCATCCAGGGGGGGGGGGGGGGATGTAAATGGATGACAGGGATTAGCTCTCTTTAATAACTCAACTTTAATTGAACATCTCTGAACTTAGACGAAGGTGAAAGTACAAATGTGTGCCATGACTCAGATAGCGTAAAACGAAGGAAGATTGAAGCTTGCTCGCATGTACTCCTTAATCACGTGACCTACATTGTAACAATCCTGTGATTCCACTACAGGAAGGGGGGGGGGGGGGGGGGGGGGGGGGGGGGGGGGGAGCAATACTCCTAGTCACTTCATGCTAGATATATATATATACATGGAAACCGGAGTTCAGAGCTGGCCTGATAAGCCACTAAGCGTGTAGACAGACTAACCTTAACCTTAGAAAATTCATTGAAAAATATGAATTTTGAATTAAAATTAAATAATAAAATACTTACAGCTACTTGACCTCCACGATTCAAAAACTTGCTGACATCTTCCAAGCAGGCTATAGCACACTGTCTGTATAATATTTATTAAATAAATTGGGGAAAAATTTGTTTAGAATGGAAAACTTAAGAGTGTATGTTTGTTTTTCTTAAAAGTGTTTTCAGAATCTTCAAAATATTATTTTTGAATAAAAAATAAAATTCAGTGACACTAAGTCTTATTACCAGAGTTAGTTTCTCTGCAGCTGAACTAAACAACACATCTCTGACAGCAATAAACTTTTTAGATGCATGTAATATATTGTCGACCCACTAAAATTAAGCTGCATCATTATGTACACACCTCCTTTTTTTGTACGCTTCAGTGTTGTCAACTCTGAAGAAGTCATGTAGTTTATCTGATCCAACAGCTCTTCTCCGGTACTCACCAACATTAAACACTAAAGATAATAATACAAGGCAACAAGACAGTTGGTTAAAAATGTGCACTTTCCTCAACGTTTACGTGAAAATTTATTTCCAAGTGAACACAAACAAAGGCGACTGAAAGGCTAACAAAACTGCAAAAGAAAGTGAGAGAAAAAGGAAAAAACAGAAAAGCCTGATTTGTGCGCTGCCCAAAGAAAATATTGAACTACATGTACTAATTGAAGGGATTTGAACGAAAAGGGCGTAAGGATAATTTTTTTTGCAATTGTTTTTTTCGCAGAATGGAACTAATTTTTCGCATGCGGACTTGTTTTAGTGTAGTAAACATTGCCCTGTTTTTTTTTCCGCCGATTTCCGCTTCGTTTTCAAGAAAAAACGGGCCAAAAAACGAGGTCGGCATCCTCTGTTTTGCTTTGTTCAAAACAGAAACAATAGAAACCGATTAACAAAGAATGAAATCAACGAAGCGGCAGATACAACAGTGTAATATGAATAACAAAGGTATTATTGCCTTGAAGGAGAAGATGATTTAGTTACATTTTCCATGTTGCAAATTAAGTTTTAGACAATTTGGCTGTAATATGTCAAGATAATGGCAAGAAATGAGGCATTGTGGCATTAGATTGACATTTTTATTTATTTATTTTTCTTCGGGGGGGGGGGGGGGGGGGGGACCCAGGAGTCAATGGTTAAACTGATCACCAAGAATTTAGATTTACTGTAGTTAATTTTGATGGTACATCAAGACATAGTTAATAGAGGGAAATGGTTATGAAGCCCGGCAAAGTTCTTTGTTATATGTTTTTTGTTCGCTATTTTGGGGGTTGACCGTGCACAAAACCTGACAAAATACAATAGGTGGGTACACGTGTGTTCAAGCAACTAACCAATAGAAACGTTGCGATTACGTAATTCATGCATAGTGTATGAGCGCAAAACAAAAGATGTGCACGGTCATGGACCTTCCAACATAAACCTTGGCCTCTTTGTTTGCTCCTTTGAAGTTTGCCGGGCTTCATAACCATTTCCCTCTATTAACTATGATCAAGACAATATTGACTAATTTGATGAAGTCCGTTTTTTTTATTCTCTGTTTCAACATGTGAGGTTGACTCAATGGAATTGAAATGTTTCATTAACAACTTCATTTTAACCTTTAGTTTTGATGCCAATCCAGTTGAGATAACGACCCAATTTTTTGGCCATGTACGTCTTTCCTCTTGCCGGCAGACCGACCAGTGTGATAACAGTTGGCGCATTGACAAAACGAGGATAATATTCCGGGTAACACGTATCTGAAAAGAAAGTTTAAAGTTAAAAGCAGTACTGACAGTATGTAAAGTTAAACAAATATTTCATTGCTAACCACTTCAAATATCTATTTTAATTATTAATAATATTATTTTTTTTAACAAATAAAAACTAGCTATGATAATCATAGGACTTTAGTCTTGATTATAGACTGAACATTAAATAAAAATTCCACCAGCAAATATTTTATTGGCAGGGATTACTTATCAATCATGTAATACAGTTGAACACCGCTATCTCAAACTCTCAAGGGAAACGAAAAACAGTTCAAGATAGCGGGGAGTTTGAGATAGCCGATAGTGAAATGACTGGAAAACAAGGGCAAGGGGAATGGGTTTGAGTTCAAGATAGCGAGGTAATCAACTGTATACATGCATCAGAATTTTTTAATAATTATTAAAATATTGAATTGAGGTTTTTTCTGGCTTTCAAGGTACGCTGTATATCATTCAAGGCATGTAATCTGGACTACAATATTTTTTTATTAATTTTATAATAATAATAAAATTAAATAATGTATTTGTCGTGATTTCCTGTTCAAAATTAAAACAATAGAAACAGGAAAAAACAAGGTCTGTCAAAGTGGATTTAAAACTGACATCATCAAAGGAATACATGTAGATTACACAGATTTTAAACAACGAACATCCCAGTCTGTAAATTCAATCATTGTTTATTTGTCCTGAGTTCAACTCCGAGCTGCCCTGCTTTGTAAATAGCCAACTGGTTAGCTTCCCACCAGTTGAGATTTTTAACAAGTTTATGTTCTATTTGCAATATTTGTTTCTTCGTTTACAGTGTCCACATGCAATTAGCACAGCAGTGCTGAATCCTTTGACACTTAAATAAAGTTGTTTATTTTTTTTATAAAGTTGTTTTAAATCTACTTGCCCACATTAACCTCACTGATAATGCACCTATACTGGCTTGGTTGTTCAAAGGAAGTACAATGCTTATCCACCAGATAAATACTATCCAAATAAATGTTAATAAAACCATGCAACTACATATGTACGCTATCCACCAGATAGGGATTTATCCAGAATATCCATCCTTTGAACAACTGGGCCTGCATGATCAAGCAAAAAATCTATACATGTATGCATGTAGTCACAACTGTCTCTATAAACTACCTTGATGCTGACAGTTGACATGCTTAATTAATTTTATTTTCCGGCTTATTTTTATTTGCACCCTTCTTAAGATATTTTAGGTTTCTTATCATTTCAGAGAGCACCGCACAGTAATTCACAGTCAGATCTGGCCATGGGAAACCTTAATTATTTGCAGATTGTGATATTTAAATTACAAATTAAAGTATACAATGTATGTCGTAATATTGTATAATTTTCTAGTCACTGAACTACTACAAGTAAAGCCCTAAACTGAGCCACTATTCAAGACCCCATTTCTGGACTCAGGCTGTTAATTAGCGAACTAGTGGATGGAGATGTCGAACTCTGTAAACTATACATGTATAAATCCTTAGCAAAATCAATCATTCACAACAAATCCATAGTGGACTTTGCTACATCATACATGTATGTAGACAATATATAATTAAATAAAACCTTTTAATTGGCCATAGTTTCTAAAAGATTTGGGAGATGTTTGCCTAGTAAGTAGTAACCATTTTACAAGGCTATGCTACATATACATGTAGGTGTATTTAGTGTATTTTATACAGTCAATCATACATGTCGTAAATACAATTAGTCAGAGAGTGAAGTTTCAGGACATTGATAATATTAAGAATAGACTAAAAATGCTGGATAAAACAAAAACCTGGATTCTTGTACACAACATCCTGATCGAGTGTTTCCATAATCGAAGTCTTCATCATCTATAGAGACTTTGGAAACTTACAAACAAAACTATACTGTCTTGTTAACATGCAAACCTACAGAGAGGCCGGAACTAATAATTATGTAAATCATAGTCATCTCATGAATCATCAATATTATTGTGGTTTTAAATTTGCTGATTTATGCATGTTTTAAAGTATTCTAAAATACTGTGGAAACTGCTGTATAACAAAAACACAGAATTCATTCATTACATGTTTCTTTCACATGCAGCAAAATAGCAATAAAAAAGACAGCTTTTTTACATAAATATAAGTAGAACTTAGTAAATTCTGTTCTCAGCAGTATTGGTTTGTCAAGCTCCAATAACTTTTGACAGTTTTGGTCAACAAAGTGATTAAACATTAAAATAGCAAGAAAAAGACAGCTTTTTACATAAATATAAGTACAATAAATATTTAGTAAATTCTGTTCACATAGCACTAGTATTGGTTTGCGGCCAAGCTCCAATACCCTTTGACAGTTTTGGTCAACAAAGTCAGAATTATTGTGTGTACTAGATACATGGAATGGGTAGTGATGCATGAATGCAAGTTCAATATTCTAAAGAGGTTAAAAAACACCTAACGGCTATCATTGGGAGATGTTTGTTTTCAGGGAACACTGTCCCTTTGAATGCACTTGAACAGAAGTTTCATTTCAGCCATATTTGAATTTGGGCAAAAGAATGGAAAGTCTTACAATGTAAACATTCAGATCAATCACATACAGGAAGATACTAATACAGTCAAGCAAAGATAATTATTTAAATTATAAATTCTAATATAGCCAATATTGGCAAAGCTCTTCGCAGGTAAGCTACAATATTCATTGATCTATATGTAGTTATGTGGCAGGTGCGGCGGCCTAATATTGTTAGCGTGTTGGACTACGGATTGAGCGGTCCAGGTTCGAACGCTGGCCGGGGTGACTGTGTTGTGTTCTTTGGCAAGACACTTTACTCTTATACCTGCCAACTCACACGCATTATGCGTGTGTCACACGCCTCCGGATCGAAAACATTGATCACACGCATACATGACAATTTCACACGCCTGACTCACAATTCCGGACTACTTGTTCATTAACCATTAACGTGAAAAATTGGATTCAATTTCCACCCAAAATAGTCCAATGAACGGCGCTAAATGTCGCGTTTGAGATAAGCGTGATCTTGGCAAGATGGCGCCGAGATTTTTAGCTTCGCACCGCGACATTCGGCAGCCTTCGGAAATCATCGGAACATCTTCGGGAATCTTCGGCAATGTTCGGAAGTCGTCGGAAAATCTTCGGCAATGTTCGGAAGTCGTCGGAACATCTTCGGCAATGTTCGGAAGTCGTCGGAACTCTTCGGCAATGTTCGGAAGTCGTCGGAACATCTTTGGCAATGTTTGGAAGTCGTCGGAAATTTTTCGGAAATTCGGGTAATATGGTACGAAAATCACTCGCAGTCGACTTAGGAAAAGTTGGCAGGTATATACTCTCACAGTGCCTCTCTCCACCCAGGAGTATAAATGGGTACCAGCAACAAAAGCTGGAGGGTAACTTGCGATGGACTAGCATTCCATCCAGGGGGAGTAGCAATACTATAGTCAGCATGATGCTACGGAAACCGAGATAAGCTGAAGCAGTGTGGGCCAGTTTGGCCCGAGTGTGGCTTTACCTACATGTATACCCAATATTGGCAATTTAGGCTACAATATTATAACAATCTTCCAATAATTTCTAATTTAACTTGGCCATTTCAATTTGAAATCATTCTGAGTTTAATCTTCAAAACAATTTAAGTCATCATGGCAAAATAATATATGTTGCGGTTTAAATTTATTTTTGGTTTAACATTTTTCAAACCAGTTTGATTTTTATTCTCCTTTGTTTCAGATTATATGGTAAAATGAAAATTAGACAAAGGAAAATAAAAATCAAACTGGTTTGAAAAATTTTAACCCCCAAAAAATTTGAACCACAACATATATAATTTTATTTTAATATATAATATAAATTTTTTATTTTATTTGATCTGATACTTTGATCAATAGCCCTTTTCACGGTTAACTTGCGATATTTGCATAACAATACACTTGAACACAGAAGCGAGGCAATTTCGAGCACAAGCTGCAAAACATCGTGTTTTTCTTGAACTCCTTCAACTCTTTTAGTATAAAAACAGTTTTAAAATGTAGAAGAACTACAATTCTTTTAGTTTACGTTGTTTTTAGAAAAAATTGTAAAACGACTTTTCTCTATTAATAAAGAGTAGACTCACATAAGCAACAGGGAGATCGGGCTACGATCTTTACGGCAAACTTTAACTAAAAGAGTTGTATATTTAGTTCTTCTCCGTTTTAAAACAATTTTTATGCTAACATAGTTTAAGGAGCTCAAGAAAATCACGATGTTTTACAGCTTGTGCCCGAAATTGCCTCGCTTCTATGTTTAGCTGTATTGTTATGCAAATATTTCAGGTTAACCGTGAAAAGGGCTATTTGCCACTTAAGTAAAAGAATAAAAAACAGGGATTATAATTCTTATGAAAGGATCCCATATAAAGTATCCAACATTCATCGAATGGTATTTCACACCTACTGTAGTATGACGTATTCTATGGAAACCTACTAGGCTTGGATAAATTCTGCCAGCAGAATTTCAAGCATAATAAGCGATTTTTGAGGCGAGCATTCTGCCAGCATAATAAGGCATTTTCGAGCAGAATTGGAGCAGAATAAGGGAAAATCAGTAACACTAATGATATGCATAACAGTTGAAAGAAAAAATTGAAAACTAAATACAAAACAAATGGAAAATACCTTGCAGTTAATGTGATATCTTGAGCATGAGCTAAAACGCACTCACATGAGATCACATCACATACTTTGAAGTCAGCGGTATTACATAAAAGCGCCTAAAGGGCCTGAAAAATGTTTGGGTACCGAGCAGAATTCGAGCAGAATAAGGGTATCCGAGCAGAATTTCAAGCATAATAAGCGATTTTTACGGCAGAATAATCCATTTTACGAGCAGAATTTATCCAAGCCTTAAGAGCCTACACCCTGTATTAAGTGGACACTAAGAGCATTCCCCAAGGGTGGACATAATACAGGTTTGACTGTACATGTACATACACCTATTTCAATTAACGCTGTCGGATAAAAAGCATAAAGCCTACAATACAAGACCGATTGGTAGTATGGGTATTCATTAGAATTTGCATATCGGTGGAAAATAAATCTTACTACAAGTTTTTATTTCGCACGTGAATTATTTGGTTTGCCCCGAATTAGATAATTTGTTTTCCCATGTTTTTTCACCAGCTGATTCTGCTAAAAATTAAGTTTGGCCAAAAGTAGCTTACTTCTACAGGTTTTACCTCTACAGGTTGAAAACAAAAAGGAAACGTTAGAAATAATGTTTTTCATGTTACTTCTCATTAGTATTCGTTGCGTGCAGCAGTTTTCTACTTTTAACCATGCTACCTTTCGGTCTTGTCTTGCGGGCTTTGCGGGCTTTAAAAAACATTATTTTCTATCCGACAACGTTAATTGAAATAGGTGTATGTATAAAGGTTGCCATTGTTCAATACTGTAATTTAATTCTTTGTTAATCCTACAAAGCTATTCTTTTTATATCTTCTAGACATGGAAATCATTAATCTCTATGCAAAGTTTGGTATCGATCCAGTGATGTTCCGGATGAACGTGTTTCTGAACTGTCACATCAACGGTTATTTTTATTTTAAATTTTCAGACGTGATAAGTAAGTAAGTAAGTAAAACCTTTATTTGACTTCGAATTACAGATAGCAAAAAATTATGCTAATATCTTTGAAGATATAAAAATAAGAATGAAATAAAACTAAGCAATAATTATATACAATAAATGAGATATTAAAATTTTAAGCTAAATTACAAAAAGAACAACAGACACGATTAAATTTAATTTAGAAGATAATAATAATTTAGAAGTGATGTCTAAACAGTGAAAGCTAATGATATTGACGCACGGTAGAATCTACTCTACTTCTTGTGCAATTTTATGGCGGCCATATTTGTGTCCCTCTGAAGGACACAAACATGGCAGAGGCATAAACTGTAATTTTCTGGAAATTAGTTTGGCAATAACTCGGTTAAAAAAAACGCTATGTACAAAGCAATAATTTGGGCAAAACGTTTCTTTCTGCCAGTTCTTTTACCTGTTAATTTTCTGATGTTGTTCATGCAAGCAAACAGTTTTTGTAATGTTGATGAAAACCACCAATAAATTAGCTTTTTCCTGCAATTAACGTGCCCATAACCTTTTTTTTATTATTTTGTCTTCTGAATCTACAAGATATCACCCAAAGAACATGTGCAAAAAAAATTGGTGATTCGCACAAAACGCGAATTTTTTATGAATGTTTCAAATTTTCAAAATCCTATTTTTTGCAGTATACCCGTCCCGCTGTTAAGAAGGTCGATGGGTTCACATGTTCCTTATTCTACGTCACAGTTCCTTTGCTTTGAAGTAACGTGTTCCTTAATCTACGTCACAGTTCCTTTGTCTGAAGTCACATATTCCTTAATCTAAAGTTGTACGTCACAGATCCTTTGTGAACCAAGAAGGACCGAGAGGAGACTAAGGCAAACGGTGAGCCAAAATGGCGGCAAATTTGAAAGTTTTATAAAATTCATTAAAAATTCGCGTTTTCTGCAGAAGTTCCTTGGGTGATGTTTAGATTCAGATGAGAAAATAAAAAAAACAGGTTATGGCACTTTAAATGATTGGCTGATTTCGTTTACGCAAATTTTTTAGATAATTTTTCCTATACAATACATGTACAATACACATGTAAATGCTTGGTCAGACAGGTCTATTGGTGGTTTTTCTGATATCATCAAAATTCTAAAATCTAGTAAGCTGTTAATTCTATAAAGCTATTCTTTTCATATATTCTAGATACAGTCAAACCTCCGCTAATGGACACTTCACGTAGGAGGACACCTCTCGTAAGCGGACACTTGGTCATGTTCCCAGCTATATACAAACACTACATTTTTAACCTCCCATAAGCAGACACCTCTCTTAAACGGACACTTTTTCTAAGCCCAAGGGTGTCCGCTTACGGGAGGTTTGACTGTATACAAAACATTAATCTCTATGTAAAGATTGTATTGATTCGGTGCTTCTTTTCGAAAATAAAGTGTTTTAAAATTTGTGATGTCCCAGATGAACATGTTTTGTACATAATAATGTATGTCATTTTTAAATTTTCAGACGTGATAATAATGAGAAGTGTTATCTAAAGAGCGTTGAAGTGAAAGCCAATGATAATTTATGGTAGAATCTACATGTACTCTACTTCTGCAATTTTTTTTCGCCATATGTGTCCTAAAGAAGGACACCAACATGGCCGCTTCATACATGTACTAAGTACTGTAATTTGCAGAAATGATTTTCGTAATAACTTGGTTATGAAACATGCTACAAAGCTATAATTTGGACAGAATGTTCCGTTCTGCCTGCTCTATAACCTGTTGATTTTCTGATGTTTTTCATGCAAGCAAACAGTTTTTGTGACATTGATGCAAAACACCAACAGGCAAACTTTCATCATTCATTGTTTATCACACTGAAAATTTATAATGGAATCTTACATATAATAAACCTAACGCCCGGGCCAAACGAGGATGAGAGTTGCTGAGAGTTTAATACTTACTTGTAATGCACATTTACATTTAAACGAGCTCCCGTGCTCAATTTTGTGATATGTGGATAAATAAAGCTACTTACTTACTTTACTTACTAGAGTTGGTGGCTCTCATGAGAGTTTTCTTCAACTCTCATCGACTATCATCACCTCGGGCCAAACCAGCTGGCAAGAGTCGTTCAGGACTCTCGAGAAAAATTTGGGCAGGTTCAAAGTCGATGAGAGTTGATGAGAGTTTCAAAAACTTAAACTGTCATCTTACTTCCCGCGCATTCCTTAATATGCAGCGATCTATAAAATCTTTCACGGCTAGCTAAAGAAATCATCAGTCATGCGTTTGTAATTGTAGTACAATATTGAATTAAAACTTACCCACTCTGTATTTGTAGTCAAGCGGATAAATAACGCCTCTCTTTTCCCTTAAAACGAATACTCCCTGGTGTTCGCGTTCCTCGTCTTCTTCGTCAGCTACCAAGTCCATATCTTGGTCAGAAGAACCCGTGCTGTTCATGGATTGAAGTGAAAATGGAGGTTCCAGTTCGGCCGCCATCTTATATCCGGGCCAATGTCACGCACGCAACAATGGGGAAGCACGTGATCAGCCAAGCGTTTAGCACGTGTTGACAAGCTGATTTTCTCCTGCACCCGGCACTCCGTGAAATGTCGTCTCACTCTCCAGTAGTGAAAAGGTGAAAAAAAAAAAAAGTAAAGCTGAAAGCTTTCAGAAACAAGTCAAACAACGTGCATTTTCACTAGCCTGTGTGACCTGTGTAGCAGTCGTTTCCTTTCCGAGAGCACGAAGGCGAACGCTTTTTTTTTTTCACTATGTTGATTATCAACTCGGTTTCCGCGTGAAGCAAGGAAATAGGAGACGTCTGCACGCAGGCTAGTCGTTGATAAAGGTCACGAATTAGCCGCCGAAGCGAATTTCTAGAAGCTTTTTTTCGCTCTGCCTTCGCGCTTTCGCGCGCCTCCCACGCTCTCGGAAAGGAAACGACTACATTTTCAGAGATACATGTACATGATGTAGTTCGCGTGTACCAGATGGCAGGCCTGTTGTTTCCATCATCATCATCATCATTATCATTTCGGCCCCACACCAGGAGGCCTGTCTCAAGTGGAATGAAAAAATTTCCTTCGCCATACTTTTATCAGGGGCACCCAACGGATCATTTCGGTGAAATATCTGTTCGAAAGGCCTATAATCGCCTAGGATATTCGGTTAGGGAAATGTCATCTCGAACTTTCGTAATATGGGAAAATTAATGCCTTTTGTTTTCGGAGAGATAAAAATGTCGTTTTGGGTACAAAAAACGGTCAGCTGGAAAGGAAAATTCACCTCATAAATTCGGGTAATAAGATTTCAATCCCTAAAATTTTCTGAAGTTTGAAAGTTCAGCTAACGTATCCGAACAGATACATTTTTCTTAGCGTTTAAAAATAAGCCATTAAACTGCACAAAAAGCACAGTTATAACATAAAAACGACGTTCTGACACCTACAGGAAAATGTTGTCGTTGGGTGCCCCTGTTTTATTATTTTTCAGTGAAGTTGATACATATTGTAACAGTACAAAAAAGACAGCTATACATTCTATTTGGCTACTTGACTGAGCATGCAGACTGTACACCTGCCCTCAAGCAGATTTGACAAGCAGATACCGGCCTGCGAGGAGAGGCGCCATTCTCGTTCCCAGACCCTCCGTTTCTTTTCATCACGTGGTGGGCGAAAAAACCGCGTAGCTCTGGGGACGAGAATGGAGGACGAATGGAGAGACGCGGCGCGCGCGCGAAAGAGGAAGAAAACGCGCGAGGCGTGAAAAGCGCGTCTCTCGCTCGCAGGCTAGTTCTTTACGACCTTTACCAGTTTATGGAGAAGACGTGAAAATGATGAAATCTGCTCTTGTTAACTATAAATTTCCTTATTTTCTATTGTTCATAACAGGGTTCCTGTGCATGTGGGTGTTTTATATTGTGGGTGGGTGAGCCCAAGTAAACAGGCATCTCTTTGCGTATCCTAATCATCATCAGTGGGATGAATATAAACTAAGGTTATGGGTATGGGGTAGGTAGCCTGCGTCGCAGACGAACGCGGCTTGAGTTCGTCTGCGACGCAGGCTATGGGGTAGGTGACTATCCCAACTAATGTGCCCAACAGTGTTTTTTTTTTCACCAAATGATGCGCCACCCCATTTTATTTTACTTTTCATTTTTGACCGAGTGAAAAAATCCTGTAAAATTCCTGTGGGATCCTGATCATTGTGAGAACAGCAAACAGTTTGACAATGTATAAACTGACAGAAAGGCGAATTTAAAATTGTTTGTTTGTTAATTAAAACTTCCTACCCTGTTGTGAGATTTAATCAGCAAACAATAGTTTGTCAAAGCACCGTCGTCCAGTTAAATTAACCCCATTAGATCCCATAAAAATTGGGACTGTTTTTCATCTATAGACTCTAAATTTAAAATAGATAAATTAAAGCCATGTAATTATTTCTAAAATTAATTAAACAACAGCAAAGACATTTTCTCTCAGGTTGTATCCTTTAATAAAGCCCAAAATAACATTTTATTTTTTTATTGCCATTTCAAATGTACATGACTTTATTGAATAAATTATATCACATTATTATTTTAACACACAATATTTGTGTTTGCAATATTTTTGTCTTGTGTGTCTGCCTGGCTCCCATGTCCATTTCCAAAACATTAAATTTAAACATGATACTTCTGTCTTTCTTGCAAACGTAATTATGTAACATGATATGCACACAATGATATTTTTAATTTATCATGCCATGGATTGGTTTGTACCCTGCAAGCAGAGTCCCCTTCGATCTTGCCTTCCTCTTTCCCGACTTTTCTAGGAAGGATCAAAGCGACTCTGCCAGCAGGGTAATTATTGGTTTGACGAATAAAATAAAAAGTATGTCTCTTGACTGACCAAAATCTCAGAATTAACTGTATCATTGCACACACGCATGATTATTTTAAAAAAGGACGAAGGGGCGGAATGTGGAGATTTGCCATGAGCAATGTACTTAGGCATAACGGAAACTGATTGGCTGGCAGGTTATCCGCATGTGCTCAGCCGAACGTAATTGGCTGCTAAGTAAAGAATAGGTGTGAGAAAAAGGAGCGTGCTTGAGTTGCAAAGTACTCTAAATTGCTTAACGGGAACAAACATTAGCAACCATGTGGTAATGTTCAAGAGTGAATAATTAATTGAGCTAAACATTAACTCCAGTTTTATATGCTCAAGCAGAAACAGCCAGATTTTGCAACATAAAAAAATACCTTCACATTAAAGAAAACCTCAAAAATTAATAATTAAAGGATGGCTAAGATTTGGATGGCTAGGATGGCTTATTTTAAAGATTGGGGAAGATTGAGGCAGATTACAAACAAAGCACAAGCTAAACTTACACCGGCCGCCATCACTGGGCATAGGAATTTCACATCATATTTACAAATTAAATGTACACATTTTGACCAAAGGAAATTTCTTGTGAGCTCTCTTAATTCATCATCATTATTTTTGTCATCATTATTTTGTCACCACACCAAATGCCGCGTTTCATCTTTGTAGATGTTGGGAATTAATCCTGAAGGGGAAAATATCAGCAAACCATTCATCAGTTAGTATTACTCATCTATTGCTCAAGATAAAAGAGTCAGAATTCAAGTTTCAACTAAAATGTAATGTAGCCTGCGTAGCTGGCGGTCTTGTTGGCACACAAAGTAAAAATTCGTAAGCGATGAAGCCGCAAAAGTGAACGGCACAGCCGCGAGAGTCTGGGGTGGGGAGTTCTGAAAGACGCCGCTCGTTGTCACTGCTCATTTTGCCCGCTCCACTGACAAAACTTTACCTTGTGCAAACAATACCACCAGCTACGCAGGCTAACTAAAATGTGTCTTGTAGACTTACTGCCATTAAAATGAGAGGCGCACTTGTCCTAATGGTTATAAGTGCACTGGACTCGGGATCGAGAAATCATACTTGGGCCTCTCTCCACCTAGGAGTTATCGCTACTCCCCTGGATGGGATGTTGGTCCATTACGTGCAGGTAGCACCCCAACATTTTTATTAATACTCCTAGGTGGAAAGATCAAGAGGCTGCCACTAAACATGAAAGTAAATTAGTGACTCTTGCCCAAGAACACAACACAATGACCCAGCTTTAGCGCTCAAACCCTCGAAGAAATTGATCCGGAGTCTAACCATTAGTCCTGACCATGCCTCCCACAACTAGACTAGCTTATGATAAGATTAAATACATACATGTACATAAAATTATACAATGTACCCACCAAATTTTGATTCCACCATATCTATTGTGTTTTTATGAAAGAGCTTCCTTTCAAAGTCCACTAAATCTTTCCAGAAACCAGAATTTGGTCGAATAAGCGGCCTTTTAGCTTTGACATATTGATGAGCATCAATGAGTTTCATCTTTTGATATTTCATTAGGTAGGCTAAAACCAATGTGGCTGATCTGTATAAAAGAAAGAGATTTTTTTAAATCTTACGTCTTGACCATTAACAATAAAGATTATAATACATGTATGTTAATTACCATTAACTCATGGACATGAGGATCAGAAACACAGTATAAAGTAATGCATCAGTCAATTCCAGCAGTGCCCATCCCCCCCCCCCCCCCGGGCAAACCCCCGGGCATTTGACATTTTTGAAACATTTTGGTCAAATTCCCCACGGTGGGGACAAGCAAGCCGTTCAAATTCCCCACGGTCAGGCCAAAAAAGAAGGCAAATGCCCCACCCCCGGGCTCATCAGTTCTCAAGTTTAAAATCAATGCAAAGATTCAAGACACAGATAAATATAAATATTTATCTTTTATAGCCAGTGAACAGACATAAAACGGGCAAAAACACCTTTAAAAAGCCCTTGCTGGACAAGCCATTACATAACAAACTCTTTGTTCTTGTCAATAAAGTCAGCAAACAATACCATGTTTGAGTTGTCCGAAACTGCATGACCGAAGCCACTTGGCTGTTAAATTCCCCAGAGTGGGCTAATGCCCGACCCCCGGGCCGAGATAAAATCACTAATGCCCTACCCCCGGGATTGTAGCATGTGTAAATGGCCGGGGGGGGGGGGGGGGGGGGGGAGGGGGGGATGGGCACTGCTGGAATTGACTGATGCATAAGGAGAATTGAATTAAATGGTTACATTTTTTAAATGGTTTTAAAATTTAAATAATTGTACAGAGCTAGTATGATGGAACATGATTATTGTGAGATCTATAGATACAATTTGTGGTAAAACATTGGACAGTTATCTAGCCACAAAAATAAATCAAACTGGGATTTTCATGCTTCCTGTAGAGTTTAATACATGTATTATGGCTCCGTCAATTCCAAGCCCGACCATCCCCCCCCCCCCCCCCCCCCCGGCATTTGTCGGGAATTTTACAACTTTTCCATTCCTAGGGTGGGGCATTTGCTATAACCGGGCAGCCCGGGGGTGGGGCATTGTCAATAAAGGCAGCGTGATCTTTCGTACATGTTTTGTTGTTTATTTAAAATTTCCTGATTGCCCCCGATAGAAAAATATAAAAACTGAGTTGATATTAAACCTCGTTTGAGTCCCGCAAAGAGCTATGTATTTGTGAACAATTATAGTGTCCATCATTAATAGTTCTGCTTGGAATTTAGATTTTTAAATTCCTCGATCCTCTCAAAAAAGTTTTTGAACTTGTCCTGTGGGTCGGGCATTTGCACTGCTCCTGAAGCCCCACCGTGGGGATTTTGTGCATGTAAGCTGACTCCACCGTGGGGCATTTTCAACCTTCTGACAAAAAAATGACAAATGCCCGACAAATGCCCGGGGGGGGGGGGGGGGATGACCGGGCTTGGAATTGACGGAGTCATAAGCTTATTACACGAATTGAATTTGAAAATGTCACCTGCTTATTCCAGCTATGCAATGAACAAGTATAATCCCTCTCTCCCGCCGTACTTTATCTGCAATATTCACAGATTTAAATGAGTTAAAAACACGGAAATGTTTAAATAAATAACCGAAAAATACGATTATTAACTAACCACCGCCAAAAAGATAAGCTACAAGTTGTTTATATAAGTTAAGCTTACCGATTTTATCCGCAACAAGATCGAAGTGTATTCCAATGTTACAGGTCGCGTTGTCTTCTAGCCTTATCCTTGTGCATTTGATAGAATCGTAGTTTATGTCAGGGGCCTCTGTCGAAGCTTTGAATAATGAAAGAAAATGAAAATGCTGACCAAATAAACAGTGATTTAAAAAAAATCTAATTGTGGGACATCCCATGCATGTAAAAGTTAATATACGGATAAGCTTACCGTTAATCACACATGTTATTCCTTTCTCTTTGAGTAAGCCTTCCATTTTCGCCGCTGCAAGCCCTCCCAGATAAAGGAAGTCTGTGATTTTCGCCATTTTGCCCAGCGGACTGCAATGCACTGCAGCGCCGCCCGACATTATTACTCCGGATCTGTAAGCACTAATTTGTGTATATCGTGTATCGCTGCTGTATGAATTTAACAGGTGATTGTCAAGCAACCACAGAGTTGATTTCCCTAATCATTTAGTTTTTACCGGTCTAGAATTCTTTGTCAAATGACAACCAAACAACAAACTGGGTCACTGGTCACCTTTGCCAAGGTACTGGAGCGAGCCAGTCACGTGAACTTCTTTCTCCCGGGCGTTGGGGAGGGGGGGCAGTGGGGTAAGGGATGGACCATTTTATTTTAAGGGGGGGGGGGGGGGCAATTACCCCAAAAACATTCCTGCACAGCAAAAGTAGAGACAGCCTCATCGCGTTTGGCGGGAAGAAGAGAGACCCTGGGAACGAGGTTGAAGTAGAGAAAAAAAAATTGTGCAAAGCGAGTTCACTCACTCACTCACAAGCAAAAGGTGAAAAAAAATTATTGCACAAACTCAAGACGGAAAAAAATTTGAGCTCAGAAAAATCGTCCAACCCCCCTCAAAATAAAATGGTCCATCCCTAATGGGAGGGGCTATCCGTTCTACATTAGACTGCGAGCAGTCTCTTTCTTTTCCTAATGTTTTTAGGGTGCGCGTGATTGAGCAGCGAGTGGCGAAGGCGCAAGACCTAATTTGCATAATTACACATTTCCACTCGCGCCAAAGATCTGAGGAGAAAAGACCAACTGCTCACAGTCTAGTTCTACATTAGCGGGGAGTGCGTGACGAGCCCAAAGAATGTCTGCGTAGGAGGCTACATGTAGTTCTACATTCACTGCACAAGGAAAGAACAATCACAGCAGTTATTTGTGTTGTCATGGAACAAATTTCTTCTGAAGCATTGCATGACAACACAAATAACGGCTGTGAAGGATACTGCCCCTACATGTACTTCAGAACAACCTCATCCTTCTCTGGTGTTCAAATCCAATATGATATGATGACCACGATGGTCAGTCACAAGTCTCCATTGGGTCATCAAGCAATCTTTATCTGGCAAGCTATAAATCTTGTATTTGAACAGCACAAGGTGACTGATTGCAGAGTAATACCCAACAAAGACTTGTGCTTCGCAAAGGACCAGACACTGCGAGGAAGGACTTGCCCTAGTGGAACGCTGCATTGTTTATAACGCAAGGGCAGGAACGGGAAAACAAACCACCCCACCTGACATATTTTCAGTGGAAAAGACTACCTGACCAGGGCCCGGTTGTTCAATAGTCGATTAACATTAATCCTGATTAAAAGTCAATAGAGGTTTTAATTATTTTATATAAGTGTTTTTCACTGCTATATTTTGTAGAGCTTGAGATTACTCAAAGTCAAACCTGAAGAACGAAAAATATAAACAGAAAACTTCACTGAAAAGTAACAGCACTGAAATCAATATTGGCTTAATCACCCTTTGAACAACTGGGCCCTGCAGGTAAAATCAGTCACACTTGCTGCTAACTGGGTGAATCAAATTGTATCTCAATTTTGGATGCAATAGCCTTACACTCTCTCTCAACATACATGTAGACTACGAGCAGTCCCTCATTTTTCTCAGGGATAGTCAAGTGGGAGAGCACGACAGCGAGTGCGAAAATCACCTCCCACGAGGAGAAGCGATGCACGACAGCGAGAAAAATTATGTGTCGTTTCTCCTCGTGGGAAGGTGATTTTCACAAGTGCTTGTGTACTCTCCCACTTGACTATCCCTGAGAAAAATGACTCATTGTCTACTCTCAACGAAAATACATGTACTCTCTCCACACTTCACTCCTGTTAGGTGTAGAGCTTAGTCAGTGCCCCAAAAAGTCAAATAAATCCAAACAATGTCTTTATTTCTACACAAGTTGGTATTAGCCATGTGTTATTACATGTATCTACTCATTTTCTTCACTGCGCAGCCTTGCATTGGCATTTGTTATTTTTATGGCCAGCTGTTGTGCGCGCTCCACAATTTCTTTCCTTTTCTTGCTTGACACATTGTGTGCAATCTCGGCAGCATAGCTCTTGTTGGCCATTAGAAGAACCTCGAGTTCCTAATGAAAAAAGAGAAACTTTGATTATGAAATTCGAATATGGATGCTGACTACAGTATTATTATTTTTTGTTCTTACTTTAAATGTCGCAATGTGGATTGAGAGCCAAGAACACTGGACATTAAGAAAGAGGTCCTCTCTGGTCTCACCCATTAACACTGCATTTCTCTCCTTCCCGTGGACAACCACCACTGTCATAACTACTCCAGTGGTTACAACAGCTGAATGGCAATGCCAATCAAACTGCAGTCACCATGGTTTTAGTTCAAAGTGAGGTGCTTTTTTAGGAAGGGGTTCTCTACATTAAAATGAAATTAAAATTATCTACAGTACATCTACATAATATTATTGTAAGCATAAAAATTATAGCTGTGTAAAATTAATCACTTGACCAGTTTCTTACTCTCAGAAATCACAGCGGCTGCCTTGAATACAGCCTACAGTATTGTACAAACTGAAAATAGCTTTATCTTTGCAAGAACACAATGAAAGCGAGAACGCCATACATGCAATCAGCCACATTGTTAGAGCGATTTTCAATCGAGTGTCGAAAGTGATGTGGAATTGCTTTGGTTTTGCTTGACTGTGCTCTGTGATTGGTTTTAAAAACTTGTGCCACCTACATTGTACTTTATCAATAAGATGCAAAACACAAAACCAATATTACAACTTGGTCCCGCGTGCTTAGCACAGGTTACATCATTGTATTTGCGTTGAGTTCTCTTTGGTTGCATTATGTTGATTATGTTATTGTGATTGGCCATTGCTTTTGTTTTACGACACTCATTGAAAACCGCTCTATCCCACTCAATGATCTAAAACTACATCACAAACCAATCATTGTACATGTAGATACCTTCACGTTGTGAATTACAAATTTCTTGAACCCATCGGGCATCAAGTGTCTTGTTTTTCTGTTGCTGCCATAGCCAATGCTGGGCATAAGATATTGCCCTTTGAACCTCCTGCGCACTCTGTTGTCAATACCTTTTGGCTTGCGCCAGCTTTGCTGAAGAGAAAAATCAGAATTCCCTTTCAGTTTACAACTTACACGCCTTGTTATTAACAATCATCACTGTTAGTGTATGAAGGTAATCTTTTTTAATACAGAAGATGCACCAGCTACATTGTATATTGATATCTTAATTTTAATTCTGGCAACAATAAATTTAGCCACTGTGTAATGGATATTATTAAATTATTAGCTTATCAATGGAAAGCGATAGTCCCATCTTTGTGTTGTACTAGTTTTAAAGTTGTAAAAATGCGAATGACTTCACATTGTGATTTAGCTTTATCAAGATCATGAAAGGCAACAACATTAAAACCTTGCCTCTACATGGAAAAAGTAGAAACTGCAACACTGGCATAATTGGCTCAAGATCAGTATGAATGTACATTTTGGATTGAGGTTCATAACATGGGACATTAAGAAAGAGGTCCTCTATGTACCTCACCCAAACAAAATGAGTTTCTCTCCTTCCCTTGGACAACCAACACTTTCATTACTAAGCCAGTAGCAGAAATGCAATGGTTTAAGTTCAGAGTGCGGTGCTTTAAAGGGAAGGTAAAATGATAACAGATCTGCCATAGCTTTAAAATGTCTCTTTGTACAGTAGTTGTTATTTTGATGGTCACACAATGCTTCCCTTCACTAACAGCTGAAGGAAGGCTACTGAAGGTCTTCAAAAAGTCTACTTAGTGGTTTTATAAAGAATTGGCAAAACCAAAACCCAAAAGTTTCCACTAACATCAACAGTCATAGAGCAGCGTTATCATGTTCCTCCTCTCTAATGGGACATTCCAAAAAATTTCAGAACCCCCCTGCAAAGGGTAGCTTCTGGCATAGGGCTGTCGGAATATTTTTTCAAAGAAGCTGACAACATTTTGGGCCCCTCGGACACAATCTTTAAAGGAACCGACAGCTAAAAACCAGGGTGTCGGAATCTTCTCTTCCATACCAAGATGTGGAAATTTTTGGAACGTCCCATTTACTCAGGGATGAGGGTGTATTAGTGGGTAGAAGAGATGCACAGTGACCCAACTACTGTACTACATGATGCCACTTTGCTCCACTTTGCCCCGACGAAGGGCTAACGCTCGAAACGTCAGCTTTTAGAAATTCGCTACGGCGGTTATTTTACCTTTATCAACTCCGAGTTGATAATCAACATAGTGTTTCACTTGCCCGCCGACGCAGCACCACAGTTTCATTAGAAACTAATCACTTCAACTACTACATGGCTTTGAGGTCCTTATGACTGACTACCAACCTTGACTCTGAGATATCTATCAGACTGATGCCTGATGAATCTCTTCTTGCGCTTCTTTACAATCCTGGGTTTATTTGCCGGCATAACCATCTTGGCTAAAGAAACAATTATACATGTGAGCTTATAGGTGGACAAAAGTGTGGATCATATGAGGGTGTGGATAAGAATGAAACGAAATGCTTGAACGACCAAACTAGCTAGCATCTAGCAATGTAATTCACAGTTAAGAGTTTGATTACAGAGGAAAGACGTATGCAGTACACAATGTAGAAACAAAACACCAAAATATCGAAATGGGAAAACTGTACACTTTCAGCCACGAAACATGTGTTTTAAAACTCGAAACACGTTGCGATAATTATATGATTACAAAACATCTTCCAAATGAACAAACAAAAACAGAAAGATGTCGACTAATTTAAGCAAGTGAAGTAAAGACCTTTGATTTTAAACTGACGATTTCCAATTCCACAACAGGCCATTCGATACAATGCTCCATGCTATCCACGTAGTTTTTCGACACAGCAACGACTTTCAACATAAACTATTTCAACTATAACAATTATCAGGAAATAAGGTAATAAATGGATATGTTTTGATGAACAGATGCATTCAAAAGACGCGAAATATGGTTGGATGGAAATCACTCACCTTACTCGATGAGCCGAGCAGCAAAGAAAATGGCGAAGAGGCCATTATGAGGTGCGCGGGGACTGATGGGCTTTTCGCCAGGGCCTGCGCGTTATCGGTCAGCGGACCTCTTGAGAACGAGATTTGTGTGGTGCTGTGCGTACTCAAAATCAAAAGAGGGACTCAGAAAGACAAAAAATCGAAAATGGATATATTATAAAACAATTGATTAAAGAATCAGATATCGGCAAAAAATAATCAATTAAAAAAAAAAACGACGAAATCAATTTGTGATGACTGATGATGGATTTTGTTACACTACATCCAGGACTCATTCCCATCATATTCGATCGCGTGACTTATAAGTTCAGTGACTCACTCAGTACTGACGTGACTCACGCAGATCACGCAATCTTCAGACGTTGCAAAAAGTCAACAGAAACATGTTGTCTTTGTAATTTTTTTAACCCTCTCTTTCACAAATTAAAACATCTTTGACGCTCCTTATTGTAATAATTGCGAGAGAAAATGAATACTAGAACGCGCGCGCGTGCTAATTATCCATTGGTGACTTCACAGTCAGTTCCTCGCGTCATTCCAGTGATTACTGCGCGCTTACAGACTATTGCACAGACTATGTTGCACAGAAAACATCAGGAACTACAATGGCAACAAAAATGATTGACAAGCTTCCGGAGTCAATTTTGCTTAATATTTTTCATTGCTTTGCCTTCAAAGATCTCGGACGTGTCGCGACGGTGTGTAGAAAATGGCGCCGAATTGCGTACGACCATTCGCTTTGGAGGAACGCGGATTTGCGTGGATTACATCTAACAGAAAGAAGCTTAGTCCTGATTGATAGGATCTCGCCATTTGTTTTTACGATGAATATCAGTGGATGTGCGTTAAGCGTGTCGCTTATTACCGCTATAGTGGAGAAATGCGTCAACTTAAAAACCCTCAGGTAAGGACAAACGGAAGTTTAATTTGATAGTGATCCTGAGTCGCAGTATGTTATTTCTGTTGATCCTGTTAGATAAGCTTATGGTACGAACAACAGCTACTAAACTGATGACAAATCAACTACTGAGATCAGTTGATGAGTATGGGTATTAAAATGCCTCAAAGAGTATAAAGTAAAACTCTCCAACTGGTACATTTATACGACCGCCATCAGTAAATGTATAATACGCCGAACTTTAGGTTGAATCAATAATAATAATTAATAATAATTAAAATTTATATAGCGCAAATTTCATATCATGATCAAATCAATCACATTGGCTAGGACCTTAATCGATTTTACACGAATCAATCTAGTAATTTTTTTCTGGAAAGCTATCTTCTTCATAGATCTTCACTGAATCGGAACATAGAGCTTTTGGAAAATTTCCTGCATGGTAGCCTTTCTTGGCACTAAAACATTAACATCATTTTTTGGACCTTTTTGAATTCGTTCCCAGTTTGCACATCTGAAAACTGATGCTCGAAAAGTTTAACTCAGTTAAAAACGCTCTGGCCTGTCCACGCGTCTAGAAAAAGTCAAATACGTTATGGGAAATTTTATAGCTACCAAAAATTGGTTGGGTTTCTGTTCTGAATGGATAACAATACAGCCCATTTTTATTACAAACCTTATTTGAAATAAACTTGCTAGCTTGCTAATCTTATGAAATTTGGCAAAAAGTATTTCGCCGCAGTTAATGAAGGATTGAAAGGAACTATAATTGTGAATAAAACTAACCAGCGGACTGCATCAGACAGGTGCGATTTCTTTAGATTTACAAAGCTAAGAGTAGTAATTAGGCTTAAAATTATTATTGTTCTATGCTAGTTAGAGAAGGCATGGACTAAAATATCGGTTTGCGTCTACTGTATGGGAAAAATGGTCAAGTAATTATAAAGTGCTCACAATATTCAAACGACATTGCATTCTGCCGGCGGTTTCAAGATGGTCCAAGAAAAGAGACCATCAGTAGCGGATTAAAAAAATAACAATAAAAACCTTAGGTTTGCGGGATGTATTTGAAAGATTTACCTGTCGTTAGAATAGTCAAAACAGTAAACAGCCACAGGTACCGCATACCACAAGGCAGTCAGGGGAAGTGCCGTTCTCGGAAAATCTTCGTTGAAGCAGAGTTTCCGATTCTTATTATCCAATTAAGAAACAGCGCGAGCACTCACGAGTACTCCGCAAGTTGTCACTCCAGCATTATTTTACGTGACGGAATGAGGATACGTCGTGTTGCTTAGCAAACTTCGGGACGAAAATTGCGGGCTCAGTCCCGTCTCGGAGACGGTATTTCGCTCCTAACTAAATGGAGACTTGAACAAAACATGAAAAAAAATAACCTCGTAGCCAGGGCTTTTTCCCATTTAATCAAATGAACGCATGCGAGTTAGATCAACTAAAGCCCATTCTCTTTCCAGAGCCTCCGTTTCTTTTGGTCACGTGGTCGGCGAAACTGGAGTTCCGGCTCAACGAAAAAAAACGAGGGGCTCTGGGGACGAGAATGACTGAGCTCTGGGTTCGAGAAAGCCCTGTAACGAATTCAAATAATATAAAGCAAATAATGAACAGAAAGAAAAAAACGATTGAGTTTTTCATGCATGTGAATGGGATTTGCCGTGTCAAATTTTCAAGGTGCGAGTGGAATAGCGTAGGGTAAGTCAAATGAAAAGCGATCGTCTTTGAGTACAGCGATTATATGAAATCAAGATAAAATTTCTCTTGATGAAATACAAAACAAGCTTTACGATAAGGTACTTATATATAATCGAACGAAATTATATCTTTATGAGCTCAACCCAGTTTATAAGAGAACGGGCCGGGAGCTTATTTACTAATAATTTTTGCGGCTAAGGCCTAGCCTGCGTAGCTGGCGGTCTTGTTGGCGCGCGATTTTGCATCGCACGCCAACAAGACCGCCAGCTACGCAGGCTAGCTAAGGCCCAATTTTTCAGTCGCATCGATTGTAATCGAAGCTGCAGAAATCTCGCTGGTATTACTTGATTCGACTACGTTGCAATACACCATGGATGTAACGTGTTCTACTTTGCTATTTGTGTGGGTATTGCGCTGATTTAAAACGATTTCAGTGACGCCTCTTCAAGATATAGCTATAGTAGCTGCACATAAGTTTTTTGGGAATTGAATTCCATTCGACGCGAAATGCGACGTATAAATTGGGCCTAAGATGTAAGGAGTTTATTTCAACTCTTTTATTTCTTTTTAAGTTTGCAGGGTGCTCATTTCACAGACTACACACATGACTTTCGCCTCAAGACTAGTTCCTTTGAGAATCTTGAAAATCTAGATCTTCGCTTTCTTTATGGTGACGATTCCAAGGTTTTCATCACACTTCTCAGGCAACTCAAGAACATTCAGTGCCTTGGGATTGACAACGTTGGTTCAACTGCTGAGTTAGAAAAGATTTTGATTACTTTGTGCAATTTGCGCATATTTCACTGTCAAAACTGCGCGTCATTCAAGGACATACACATGGACATCTTGGCCAGCTCTTGTCCCAAACTAGAATCGCTATGTCTGACGGGATGCATCTACGTCACGGGTTTGTCACTCCCGCGTCTTATCACCGAATGCAAGCATCTTCAAACACTGCTGTTGAGTTGCACCAGGGTGCGAAATAGTAACATTATGCGCACGGACTGGAGCCAAGCAAGTCTGACAGAACTCGATATTTCATACTGTTATGGAATAGGAGAGGCTGGACTGATGGAAATGCTTCCCAAGTTGACGGAACTGCGATATCTTCAGTTGTCGTTTTGTGGTTGGGGAAGAGCTTTAAGCGATGACGTCATGAAGGCCATGTCACAAACAAAATACCAACAGTTGGACACTCTTGATATACACAGTAGCTTTAACATCAACGGAGAAACGCTCTGCAAGTTTGTTAGAAGATGCTCGCGTTTAACGACACTTTGTATTGGGAGCGCCATCACTACCAACGAAGAACTGGAATCCTTGCTAAAAGGTTTGCGCAATTTAAAGCATTTTTACATCACAAAACAGGCCACGATTAAAACCGAGACGGTCTTTATTTACGTTAAGAAATTTTGCCACCGCATTGAAACACTGGCGTTGTATAACTTCTATGCAATAAACAGGCATAGGGTGGAAGAGGCGCTTGTTGAGCTCGTGGAAGCTTGCAAGTTTCTAAAAATCCTTTGCATTCGGGGAACTAACGTGCCACTAAGAACCGAACTGGCACATATGGCCAACAAAGTCAAGCATTGCGCAAAGAGAAATGATATTGAAATATCACGAAGACCTCATTTTTTGTTATCGGGAGCCAAGTTATGCTTGGATAGTGTTGTGAAAAATTCAACTTTCTCGTAGTTAAAAAGAAAGATCGTGGAGCATTCTCGCAGTTTTCACGGTACATGTGGTTAGTAGCCTGAATGACCATATCAATAAACCGGAAAAAACTCGATTGCAACAAGTCTTGTTCCTAGCTCTCGAGTGAGTGACAATAAAATTAAACCGCTAAGACAACACCGACTGAAAACTTAGAGAAACTTCAAATAATATTTTATTTTATTGTAGCCAGTATTAAAATTTACTGAGTAAAACTCGTTTATTCTTTTTTTCTTCTTTTTTCTTAAATTCTCTTGTTCCTGTGCACGTGGTGGCCTAATGGTTAGCGTGTTGGACTATGGATCGAGCGGTCCGGGTTCGAGCGCTGGCCTGAGTCATTGTGTTGTGTTCTTGGGCAAGACACTTTACTCTCAGTGTGCCTCTCCACCCAGGAGTATAAATTGGTACTGGTACATGCGATGGACTAGCATCCCATCCAGGGGAGTAGCAATACTCCTAGTCGCTTCATGCTACAGAAACCGGGATAAGCTCTGGCAGTGTGGGCCAGTTTGGCCCGAGGGCGGCTTTATTATTGTACCTATATACTTTTACTTTGTTACTGTTACCCAATGCTAGCTAATGCGGATAGAGTTTTACAAGAAGGCAAGCAACAAAACTACTGAACCGTGCGTCTTAGAGGTTCTTTTCTCTTTTCTGTGAGGAGCTGTGAGCGACGAAGCATATTAGTTTTTTTTATAGTCAGCTATCAGAGCGAGAGTCGCAAATATATCCGTGTTACAAAGTAAAGGCCTGGCCAAACGAAGACGCAAGTAGACGCAAGTTTTGGATTATGAACTTGCGGCCAAACTGCGAAAAACTTGCGTCTACTCGCGCGCAAATTTGATTTTGTTCAATGTGAACGCAAGTCATCGCAAGTCCTGGCCAAACGGAGACGCAAGTAGACGCAATTTGCCAACTTGCGTCTACTTGGAATTACTGAATACAAAGTTTCAATTAATCACTGCATACTTCTCTCTCGTTGTTCTTGGTCCCAGTCTCTTCGCATATATTCACATGCAGTCATGTGATCAGTGCGGTGAGCGTTACGTACGCGTGTTGGGGCGATTACATAATTGTTCTATTTATGGAATAATAATTTCTTGTGTGAGCTTATACAAAGGTGTAACTCAAACCAAATTAACAGCTGAAATTATAGTTATGGGAAAACAAAAGTGTGGCCGGTCATTTGTTGAATGATCAAGTTGTTACACATGCACGCGTTGCGCACCTATTTTTATTGTGAGCTGATATTGACCTGTTATGTAAGAAGAGATTTTCATCACGTGTGGCGCATTACTATTATGTAATGTGCCACACGTGATGAAAATCAATCGATCTTAAAATTATCGAATGACAAACTTCCAGAGTCTCTTGTTACGTAGAGTGGAAAGAGGTGGTAGGACAAAGTTACTATCGACGTGATCCCCGGGACGTGATCCATGCAACTAATGTTTGCTAACTGGATGGAAAAATAAAACTTCTACGCTCGGCCTCACGTTTAATTTGTTTACGACAACTTGCAAGGTGCGACAACAGTTATCGTACTACAGCGGGTCTAAAGCCTTTTTCCAGGGGGGATGAATCCTAAAAATGAGACAAAGTTTATGAATCATACTATATCGAAATTGGGGGACTTCGATATAAAAGTGTCAGGGGTGATCGTTGTACTTTTCAGAGGTTAAAATTCGTGGTTTGATACCGCTTATGGGAGTTAAAATCTAAAATGACTGCCGTTAAAGTTATTCCGGTACCTTTTAAGGAATTAAGCGGGAACTGAAATTCTGACAAATAGAACTAGTTTTATCTTAGAATTGGTACCTCTTAGGGGTGAAAATGAATTGGAGCCACGCCCACAAAACGAGATACTGGTACCTTTTAGGGGTTCTTTTCAAAATTTTCGACGATCACACCGACCCCTTTTATATGGGAGTCCCCCCCGGGGGTATTGGGGTGGCGTTGCTTACGTTTCGCAGTTGTGCACGCTGCCTAACTTGAATCATTGACAGATAAGAGTTGATTATCATTAGTTTATTCATGCTAATGTTGCGATTCATTGCTCCGTCCATGAAGTTGTAAATCATTAACTGTCGATCAGCCTGTCGTCTGCATCCGATGACTGGTTTTCGTATTCACTTGTTTGAATGCCTTTTGCATTCCGGTAAGGATTGCATATTGCAGTTTGATTTTGAGAGTAGGTTTTTTAACACCAGATATTTCTCGCGAAGAACTTTAGATAGACATTCGAAAATTCCTTGGGAAGCCTGATTGCCAAAGAAAGTAAACACATTGACTTGTGGTTTTTAAGCTCCCGGGGCATTCAACTATGTTCTTTCAGTTGAGAAACAATGGTAAAATGAACTGCCGAGGGCGACTTTACAAAAATCAACGTTGATATTAATTCGGCATGCAATAAATCATGTTTGAGTATCTAATAGCCCAGTAATTACTGAAACCCACCATCTATAGCAAAGTTTCTAAGATACAATTCAAACTTATCAAGCTTTTTAATTTTTAGAATTTTAACTATTTTTATTCCCTTTCTATTTTTGATCTTATATATTTTTGATTGTGAAGCGCCATGGACAATTAGTGGATTTGGAGCTATATAAATATTATTATAATTGGCCATCCATTAGTGCGGTTTTCAATCGAGTGCGTAAAACCAAAACCAAAGAATTACATGCAATGGCCAATCGCAACAATCGCAACAAACGTAAACAACGCAATGAAACAATGAGAACTCAAATGCGTTGTATTTTTTTCTCAGCAGACTCAGCTATATCTAAAAGCAGCAAACGATTCAGCCATTTCATTTCAGCAACTTGCAATGCAAAGCAAATAAACGTAACCGGCGCCAAGTGCGGGAAAACGCGTGCGACTACACCAAGTCGCGATCGGTTTTGGTTTTGCATCTGATAGGTTGAGAAGGTGGCGAGAGTTTTTTAAACCAATCATAGAGCGTGGTAAAGCAAATTAACCAAAGCAATTCAGCGATTACTTTCGACAGTCAATTGAAAACTGTTCTCGCTTCTGCAATCCAGCTTACTTCATTACCACCCACCATTTTTAAAGAAGTCACTTTTTAAGAAAAAACACACCAAATCACACTATCACAATCACAATCACTATCACAATCACAGTAGCTGCAGAGCAAAATCATACGCGGTACTGAAGACACAAAAGGGAAATGCTATTTTAAACTCCGTCATCTTCAGATCTGAGTGGCATCAAAAAATAAATGAAAAGATAATTTGGCTTTATTCCCTGAGGCATATGTGTTCTGTGCTAACTCTGTGCTAACTTATTAACTCTCCGATCTCTACGTGTCGTATGTTCAACTCTCTTCTCGGTGTTTGGAAATCGGATGAAACACATTTCCAAGCTTGTTTCCTTCGCTTGAGCTACATACCCGGGAGGCGGGGACTTACAGAGTTTCGTGTTTGAGCCGGTCATTTCAGTTCTAATTTTGCCATCCTCGTATCGACTCGTACGTAACTGAAGATATATACGTTTAGTGCTGATAACGATGATGTTTCCCAGTTATCTAAGATTTCAGTCCCGGGGGGGACTCCCATATGAAAGTGACGGGGATGCTCGTCGAAAATTTCAAAATATACTCCAACTCGTGAAATCCCTACCCTTTTATATACCTCCAGTCTGAAAAGGTACCCCTTTCGGGCAGAGCCTCCCCGTATAGTCCATTATAGGGAGTACCCCGCCGGGGATGCTCGTCGTCCCTTTTAGGGGTGTAAATTACGGATTTTGGTCCCCCTTAGGATGTTCAGGACGGAAGGGCGACATTTTTAGCCATCAAGGCGAAGAAATAATAAAAGAAAACACCGTCATACTGTGTATAATGGTATCTTTTAGGGGTTCAAAAAAGGCTTGAGCCACGCCCAGATTGGTCCCTTTTAGGGGTGTAGGAAAGGGTAGGGATTTCACGAGTTGGAGTATAGAAAACTGTCATTTAGGTATGAGGTGGACTGCAGGTTTGAAGTTCTTAGCCATCGTAAGACGGCCTCCTTCCACTTCCTTCTGGGGATATATATTGTTCATTAAGTTCATTCCAAGGGTATAGAAAAGGGATGCAGTGTTTCTACTGTAGGTATGTGAAAGGGGTACCATTTTCCATGGATGGTATATGAAAGGGTACCTTTTCTGTCAAAAAGGTATATAAAAGGGTAAGGGGTTGGACCTCTGGGCGGAGCCTCCCCGTATAAAACTTTTTTGAGTAACCCCATCATCATTGTTTTGCAGGTCACGTCTGAATGAGGGGGAGGGAGCTATAGGCTCATGTAAATGCAAACTAATACACGTAGGACCACGTAGACATTTAACCTCTAACTGAGACTACCTCTAAATACCGAAATGAATCAATTATGTACGTAGCGCTATTCAAGCTTATAGCGCTTTACAAAGCTCATAGTGCTTTACAATTGTCAATGTTGTGGATGAGATTTGTTCAGAGAAAGTTAATTTTCCGTTGGGTTTAACCGAGTTTGGAAAAAAAGGTAAGTTGCGGGTGGGAGTACATAATAAGGTAGGTTGCGGGTGGGTGTACATAATAGAGTGAATTCAAACGGTTTATCAACATACAGTATATTAGAAGTTCTTGATAGGGGGCTTATATTAGAGAGGGGACGATATGCCGAATCTCAATGTTACCTGCAAATTACAGAGAAATGAGACACCTTGCTTTCAATTCAAGTAACTGAGAGGTCGGTGCGGGTCGGGAACACTTTCAGTTGCTGGCGCTATCATATCTTACGCACTTAGTAAGACAGAACAGACACTCGTAACATAATGTATCAGTAATTAAGATCTTTAATTTCCACATTCGATTGACGTCAGTACACAACTGTCCAGTAAAATGAATTCCCTGTGAACATAGTGTGTGAGCCAATATGAAACTGAGATATAGTGCTGAAAACTGAGAATAAACCCTTAATAAATCCTCCTGGGGCCATGGGAATGAACTCGCTGCTGACTTGTGATTACACAACAAGGAATCTGTCGGATAGAACGCGTGCTTTGAAATCCCTTAAGATTAGCACTCAATTAACATTTACACTGCAAATTTGCTCACGCAACGAATACTTATGAGAAGTAGCATGCTACGTCATCAACGTTTCCTTTTTGTTTTAAACCTGTAGAAGTAAGTACTTTTAGCCAAACTAAATTTAGCAGCCGAATAAGCTACGAAAAAAAACTATGGAAAAACAAATTCTCTAACGTTTCTCTATACATCACTTGGAGAAATTTGATGCATGACTTTAATTGTGTTGATCATTGCATGCCGTTCTGGCAAGACTGTGTATTAAAGAAATGAGAATGAATTGAAACAACCAGGAATGCCAAACTTCTATCGTGATAGCCTGCGAGCAGGCTCACAAAATAACGCGCGCGCGAGTGGCGATAGCCGTGAAAACGAGCCGGCTTGGGCTACTATCGTGATTCGTCGCTGTCTGTTTGATCCTGAAGCCATTCAAACAACCTGGCAACTTTCGTCTCCATTTCATTGAACCCATCATCCTCCTTCTTGACATGAGTTCTCATAGCTTCCACTTTGTGGTTGCTTCGTTCAGCGGCTTCACTCTTACCTCCTGCGTGATAAAACTGACCCATCTTTTCTGTAGATAACTTAGTTCTTTGATATTCTGTGTCGTCCGACTGGTTGAGTTTGAGGTTGATGAGCTTTGCGCGAGCGACTTCCGGTATTTGCAATGCATTTGCTGCTTTTGTGTGTAGTACACAGCCTTCTTCGAAGTTTTCACTTGCTGAAAGAGACATCGAAAATAGATGTGCCATATTTTCTGTTGAAACTGGAAGGGAGCTTCTACGATCTCGCTACTTTGGATTTCAGGAAATGTGGACTTTGCGCTCCGTACAAGAGGTGATGCTTGATTTCCTCATTCCTAACCCAGGTCCAGTCTTGAAGTGACGTTCGTAATGTTCCATTCCTTTCCATCAGGGCATGAGTTCAGCTTTCTCAATGTATTAATTTTCTTCCCAGCTGACGGTTCCAGGGTTAGTTGTGCTCCTTGCAGTACAGGGAAGCGAGCTTGCCTTGTCTCCATCTCACTGTACGCTTCTTTAATTGAACTTCCTCCCACTCTACGCGGCTCAGCGTAGGATTCAGACCGGGGCTTTAAGAGAAACGTCAACTCGTCAGTTATATCGCTCACAGGCGAGGTGTAGTAGGAGGGTACATGGATAGTATGCCTTCTGCCAGTTGATGCATCTTTTGGTAGCTTTGGGCCAGACGAGCTGTGGATAGTATGCCTTCTGCCAGTTGATACATCTTTTGGTAGCTTTGGGCCAGACGAGCTGTGTTCGAATTTCTCAAGCGAATCGGCAGCGATCATTTCTTTCAAAGTATCTGGCAGCGAAGTTATCAGAATGCGCTCTGTGGTTTGGCGTCGGATAGTTTTTGCCTCGTCCATTGATTGCTGCTAACTCAGATGGCGATTGATTGAAATGCTAAAATAACTCGCTGCTGTTATATGTTTTTGTGCTCAAACAAATCACAACACAGAAGAGGTCAAACACTCAAACTCCTTCCGCCGTAAGTGGACCATGGGTATATCACCGTTAGGTATTCATGTGTCAGATTCCTATATGTCATGCACTGTCTCTCCGTACGTAATAAAACATAATCATTCTTATCGGCATGTTTATTGGACGTCAGTAATAACCTTTGTTATCCGGACGTATGGCATGATTAGTTTCCAATGAAAGGTTTTTTAACTGATGCCTGCATGATACTCTCTGGTTCGGCTGATTCAAGCCAGCCGTGTTTTCTGGGTTTAGGCGATGTTATAATTGATTTTCACTCTCTGAAATAACTATTTGGTAAAACTGACAACAGAACTGGCTTGCAAGAAAAAAAAAAGCTTCCAGAGTTGAGCCAGCCCCGAGGCTACCAGCTAAGAGCATAAGTCAAGTGCACCGGCAAATCCGTGTTCAGTTGGGACAGTGAATTCATGTAAATTGTGGGTAAACAGTTGTAAAGTAAGTAAATTGTGGGTCTTTGCTCCTTTATGTCAGTATATAGACAGAGTAAGAATTTTGTATGACATAATTGCAGTCAGTAACCACTGCAACTGAAATTATCTTAGCTTGCCAATTAGACCGGTGTATGACAAGTAATTACTATGGTTTTGTTGAGAGCATTGTCCGCCCCCTGAAAGATTGCCAAACTACTGTTTTTGCTTACTGACCCATTTGTTAGCGGTCAGTAGTGATATGAAGTTATTTATGTATAAAGATAACAGTGATTGTTTGGAAAAATATATATACCGTTAGGTAGTACATCGATGTCAGACTGACATGATACTGATACTGATTGCATGCAATGCAATCATATATTAGTATCTTCGTTTCGTTTCGATTCGTTTTCCCATCAGATTGTTAATTCAAGTTGAGGCAAACATGTGCATCTGCTGAAACGTTTGTATAAAGATTCACCTCGTGATCAAATTTTGCTGCCGATCTATGCTGGAAATAAGTCAATTCTCACGATTTGGCACGAGAATAAAAAATGTCCTGACAGTCTGCTTAGCAGGTCGGCATGATAACGGTCTAAATTCGGCGAAAAATATTTGTTTTAGAGCTAAGCCTTATCGGCATGATAACGGTCTAAATTCGGCGAAAATATTTGTTTTAGAGCTAAGTATGGTTATCAGGCTTGTTACCGCCTGACTCTGTTTTAACCAATCATCATGCAAATCAGATGTGTGCTTTGCAAATGTAGCTTTCGATATTCTGTAAGTCGACAATGCGTTTACCTTTCGATTATCATTGAAATAGCACGGTTTTTTCGGTAGTATAATTTCATGAATTACTGGATTGATTATAAAGTTATCCCTAAAGCCTGGTTTTCACTAGCGACGCAAGCACAAGCGCAAGCAAACATACGCAGACGCAGAACGCGTTGATCATCAGTGCCTTTTGTTTGCGACAAATCCAAAACGTTTACTGCATCTGCGTATGTTGCTTGCGCTTGTGCTTGCGTCGCTAGTGAAAACCAGGCTTAAGAAGATTGTGTTCGTGAATTAGTTCATTTTCTTTTGTGTTTATACCGCCCTGTCTAGTCAAATTAATAACTTTTCTGAATGACTGCGTTGTGGATAATTAATAGACTTATTACGTGCTACAACGCATCGCTTTTAACTTTATCACTTTGTTAACTACTTCAAAGCACAACTTTTATTAATCCTAAGAAATAAAATTGTATGTTACAAAGCCAGGAAAGATAAAAAAATCCGAAAACAATTAGAAAACAAAAGTAGTCGTTATAAATGCCCCAAGGCTTAATTCGTGACTTTCAACAAAATTGCAAGCGTGTAGGAGCGTGTATTAATTGTCGCTTCGAAAAAAAATGAATGCTGACATTAATTACATAGATCATAAACCTCAAATTTTAAAATGCATGTTAATAATAATTTTAACACTGTGTTTACGTGTTCACCGCTTGTGCGTGTGGGCATACATGAATGGTTACTGGCTCGGATCGGTATAATTATATAATACTTTTGTGGCAGTGCATGAGAGCGCGCACGCATTTCAGCCGCTAAATTAGAATTCAGGAACGGACAAGTAGGCTAGAAATGAACGCTAGCGATAGAAAACGATCGTTAACGAGCGAAATCGCGGACGAAATCACAAAAAAGAACGGTTTTGAAGAACGACGACTTCAAAGAAGACTTCAACACATTGAGCAACATGCTCTGAAACAACAAAAGAAACGTAACAACGAGCAGCTCGAGTACGCTTTGGAAAACCTTTCTCTCGAAGATATGGATACGTTTAACAACCTTACTAGGAAGATTCTCAAATCCAATTTTCTGCCTCCAATTAAGCGCAAACCAAAGAGTACGGGCAGCCATGAGGACAAACATAGAGACGAGATGCTAGCAGAGAGACTCCGAGGCTCAAAGATGATTCGCAAATACATGGACGGCCGCAATCCAAGAAAGTTGACAAGGAGTTTGTCCGCGGATTCAGGGCTTATTCCAGAGTCTACGAATCAAAGGAGGCAACAGGAAAGAAACCTGGTCCCTACTGTGACTTCTTACTAAAAAGACGGCTTGTTGGGTCGTTTTCGGGTGATCCCCGCCGCCAGCCAGTGTCTAACGCTGGAGTCACTGTAGAAACTCGCACTGATGAGGCTCAAGCGGGCGGTATGATCCGTCGGGTACACTTTGCTGACAGTGAGAACGAGAATGGGACATCACGTTCAAAGCGTACACTTCAGAATACAGAATTCTCTGCAGGGTATGTTCGTGGTCAAGGAAAGATTCAGCATGGCTCTGTGAGTGAGGCTATAGAATATAAACTTAAAAGGCGAGAATTGAAACGGAAATTGACCCAGGAAAGTATAGTTCAAGGCAAATAAGCGTCTTGCTCATCGAATTTTTTAGCTCACTCAGCGAAAAATGCACGGGACGCTGAACTGCTACAAGGGAAGGCCTGATACATTAATCTGTGGTGTGGTTGAGTGTGTGTGTGACAAAGGGATTCATCTTTAATGTTCTGTATATTAAATGAATGAACATACAGCTGTTTCGAGAAACGTTGTCGGAAAAAGCGCACGCGACAATCCCGAAAGGTAATCTGGGATATGATCAGCAAGGTACGTTCCTGACGGCTGCAGCTGTCGAACCAACTTTTGTTGCTTTCTTTTAGCACTCGCAAACATACTTCCATGGCGTCTCGTGCCATTTTCTCAGATTTCCCTGAAATGCTGAAGTCAAGGAACCGTGAACTTAAAACTACCCACAATACCTTTCGTGATTGTCGCGTGCGCTTTTTTCCGACAACCTTTCTTGAAACAGCTGTATATTTTCCAAATCGCCAATTGGGGTAATTGTCAGGGTTGTGTATATATTGCGCGTGTGGCATGTTATTAAAAGCTTATTCTCCAGTATGTAAGTATTTAAAAGCAGGAACGTTTATTTATTGCCGGTGCCGGTGTTGGAAGCCTTTTTCAAAAATTAAACTACTCTCTGCCGAGATTAATAAAAATTGGACATTGAACAATCCCTGACTGACCAAATGGAGTGAGCTTGTCAATCGCTCACTTGCATCAATGCTGATTTTATTCAATGTTCTTGTTTGAGTATTTTATTTGTTTGTTTTGCTGTGCGAATCAAAAAAGCGTGAACACTTTGACTAAATTAACTTTGACATGATCAAACCGCGGTGACCGCAAGACGAATATAGTCAGGAAACCCAAATTTCAAATTACACTTTGTTTTTGCAGAAAAGCTTTGCGAAAATAGCAACAAAATAAATACAGGAAAAAAATAGACCAATTTTTTTCCGGGGAAGGCAACTCAAGCTTAAATCAAAGTGCTCACCGGCACTCAGTTTAAATTCTCACAGTAAATTTGGGAGGAGTTTATATATAATTTGTTCTCGAACACAGTAGCAAGATATGCCGGTCCAAGGGAAACGTAAACATGAAATTGAAAATGCATATGCAAACAGTAACTATATAGGATAATTTCGTTGCTGTTCATGCAATTATTTGTTGGTTATATATATTTCATGTTCTAGCTCAGTTTTGTATAGATCGAGTTTCGTTAATTAAGTTGTTTTTGTGCACTCCAGTTTGAAATAACATGGACACAAAACAATAATCATCGAATGGCCTTTAGACTGCTTGCTCAAGCGCTAAAGGCCTGTTGCAAAAAAAAACTGAGTGTTTCAACAATATATAAGACGAGAGTTTTCAATGTCAGTAGCGTTTTTATACAATCAAACCGTTTCTTGATGTTTGGTGTTTGCCGCAAAGAAATTCTGAAACACTGAGCAAAGTTTGCGTGTTTCATTCAGTATTTCCTTGTTGAAAACAACTTAAGAAGATAAACAATATAGCGATTCAACAATAAACTGCATATTAATCGACTCTGTTATGACAGTTATCCGGGTTGTTATTAAGTTCAATGTTTCTTTTCTGCAGTCCGTAGTGTATGGACTCTGTTCACTGTATGTGCATCTTGCTACTGTTCCATTAGCAAAACGGAATATATAACAGGTTCAGTGCCAGTAGTCATAAGAATGAAATCAGCTCACTTAAAGATAAAAGCTCTTTTTTCAGTTAGTTCCTCCTACTCCGGTGGTTAGAGGATAAAAGCTCAGTCAAGTATGAAAGCATCACTTAATGGCACAAAGACTGAACCAATATCGCGAACTGAATAACCTTAAACTCATAACCTTTGAAAGGTTTGCCTAAGGGACGCTGTAAATCACTTGTAACGGCATGACATACTTTTTACTCACGACTAAAAATGACCACCACAATTACAAGAGAATGTGTTCCTTCCGGAACGTCATTTCCGGCTCATTGTATGGCGAGCTCCTTTAATTTTTTTGGTTGTGGTTATCAACAAGCGGCACTTCAGACCATCATACTTGCTAATACAAGCATTTGTTCAAAGTCTTAACTGATTTTGCGTAGTCATTCAAGTAACTAGAGATATCACAAAAGCTGTACATCTAATACTGATAAGACTGCTTAGGAGTATTGTTATAACTGCTTAGCTTCGCTTACTGCGTTCTTTTGCACTCGCCCCAAGCCTCCAATGTTTTCCGAATCCAAGATGGCGGCTTATAAACACTCGATGGAATATTCTGAATATTCAGCGCTCGCTCGCCCAAAATACGCCTGTTTTGCAGGCTATAACCCGCTGGGATGGACAAGCACCAAATCCAGGAACACAGCAGGCCCCACAGCATTTTAAACTGACATCAGGTGCCCCATTTCGTCGGCACTCATCAGTATATTCATAGTCCCACTAACCGTAACGTTTCTGATCATGAAAATTCATAAATTATATGATCTCAGTCATGTCTACTTTCTGCCTGGTAGAGTAAAATGGTCTTTCCCTTCCTTTGGAAGTGGTTTTAGCTGTTTGCTGTGCGCACTTCTTGAAAAGGCAACTTAAAAAAGGCTGGAAGTTGGATGAAAGAGGAAGAAATACTATGCACCATTCAGGAAGCAATCACGTTGAAAATCTAGGGCACAGCTGCACACAAAAAAACCGTTTTATAAGCTACATCAGTCGAGTAAGGTTCTATAGTGCATTTAATATTAGCAGTTGCTAAATTAAATCGGCAATTTTATCGATCTAAACTGAACTACTTTCCTATTTCAAGCCCTCAGCCGGCCTGAGTGACAATGTTTATGTCAAAACACTCAACTCACTCACTCACTCACTCACTCACTCACTCATGCATCAGTCCTATGTGAAATATTCCGCAATTAGGCCTCTGTAAAAGTTACTCGTTCGTCACAAAGGAGCTGACTTTCAAACACAGAAGCTTTCAGACATCACTCAGGTGGAAGGGAACCTTTTGGTAAGTGCTGATCACAGGGCATAAATTGGACCTGAAATATAGAATTCTGTGCATGCAATTATGAGGCAAGTGGGTGGGATATAAGTCGTACGGAAAGTTGACAGAATAAAGGCTGGTTTTCACTAGCGACATAAGCATAAATACACGCATAACTGAGCGTGAGCTAGTGAGGACAGCAGCGACATAAGCATAAACATCAGTAAGCACAAGCATAAGAAGAACAAACACACTTGTTCTTCTTATGTTGTTTCTAACTAGGAATTGCACCGCGGTATAAGCATAACTGAAAACAAGAAGCACGAACATGTTCGTTCTTCATGGGCTTATGGCAATGCTTATATATGGTTATGTCGCTGCTGCATGTCCTCACTAGCTTATGTTTATGCTTTGTTCAGTAGCATTAAGTTTAACCCTTTCACTCCCAGAGTCAAACCTTGAGTCAATAAATGTTGTTGTAACTTTTGAGTCAGTGGATGAAATCCTAGTGTGTGACCCTAGTATGTGACCATTCAAATGAAAGCTATTGAGCAGTACTTTCATGTGGTGCTGTCTCATGTTTTTTGATAATTTTTCAAAATGAAATTCAAGATGTTTTCCTCATTTTTGACTCTACTCTATGGAGTGAAAGGATTAATGTAGAATTTTTAGCTCTGCATTGTGCTTGCAAGTTTTGTCGATATGACCGATATTTCAGTCAAGCCTCGGGCCAGTTCTTACTAACGGACTGAATGCAAACCCGAGTTATTGAATCACCAAGGAGCATCATTTGGAGACGAAAGTGGCCCTAAGATGCATGGAAGAATTTGCTTCTGTTTCAAAACGAGTCCTGGTGCGAAACCTAAATGAGTTCGATTTGCATGAAAATGAGCAAGCGAGTAAAACTCATTGTCAAGTGAAAGGTTATGCACTAGGACTCGTTTTGAAGCTGAGGGACAAGGAACTCAGGCTTAATGGACTATTGGACAATCTAAGTTGTAAATATATGCAAAAAATTGTAAAAAGAAGAAAGTTCAATTGAATTTGTTAATTGAATAAGGGACTGAACTGATGAAACATTGAATTATTGTCAAGTCGATTTAACAATCTAGACTGATGTAGAATTTTAGCTTGAATAGCTGCAAGGTCATATATAGTATTCAGTTAAAAAGCTTTTAAAGCCAGCCTTCCTGTCAACATCCGGAATCCATAACATGTTTCACCGCTTGACTAACTAGCAGAAAGAACGCCATTCTCGAAAAGTCACATTTTGTGGCGTTTATAATGATGCATGAATAGTAGCCAGCTCTATAGATGGTCTTTTTACATACAAGACGCTATAGGAAGCTATGGAAGGGTAACTGCGAATGTTCCGGAAGGTCTGTGTAACAATGGAAAATATAATTTATTAAAATAAATATATTAATTATATATTCAATATATTCACTTCATTCTGGAGCTATCCTTTGGCCCGCGAAACGTTCTCCAAAGACAATTCCTTGTAACTAAAATCATTCTGTTTTGTCCATCAGTCCATGTTGAAGAGGATGAGTGCAAACGATTCATTCCCGAAGAACCAAAGTGATCGGCGAACCAATCGTAAAATGTCCCGTGCTTTCAGTGGTGGATTTCTGCCATCAGATCTGTTACGATCGAGAAGTGACAATGCGGAACTCAGATCTGGTACTCTGGACCATAGAAGCCTTGTTAGATCACAGTCAGAAAGCATCTTTTCTCTTCAAACTTGTAAAAATCAGGGTTCGTTTGTGATGGACCTAAAGACGTCAAAAGAGTTATGCTGTAACAACATTAGAGAGATGGAGACATGGAAATTGCCGCGTATACCTCAAGGACATAAGGCGACAGGAAACCTTTCGGTGAATGATTTTAGGGAGGTGACACCAACGACTCCAACATGCACAGCGCCTCAAAGAAGTAGTTTACCAGATCTATCAAAAGGGATTCATAAGGTTGTAGCTTTTAGAGCAGCCACGCCTCTGAGGCAACAACAAGTCGAAGAAGTAAACAATAAGTTTGATTCATTGAAAAGCAAATCACAGAATTTGGCCAAATGGCTCAAAGATCAGCGATAATCACGGAGAGATTGTAATCGTGAATATGTGTGTTTGTGCCTGTTTCTTAAGGATGGAATTTTTTTACACAATGGTAAAAAAAAACTATTTGTGTGTTTTTTTTAATTGATACATATATTTATTTATTATGATTTCAATATTGTAAGTGTCTATCCGTAAAATGAAGACACTCGGTTCCAGTTATATCTTTTCACCTTCAGTATTAAACTAGGGAAGTGTATTTTATTTGTTACACCAATTGACGTCATGCAGTGCATGTTAAAGAAAGGTAGACATTGTTTTCACATGCATTCTATTGTAATGGAATGTGTTCCTCCAGCAGTTTATATCTATATCTAGCACTTTTAAATCAGTTATGTTTATGGTCTTTCGTGTATTAAATATTTCACCCGAAGTTCAAATATATGATATTTCATATATTGACTTCCATATCTAGCACTTTATTAGGCAAACTTGGCGATGGTCTTGTATTATAGTATATTTGATATTTTTCCGTGTTTGCTGCAGCTTCATTTGAACATGCACGACCGAGGAATACAACAGCATGCTGCGATTGGACACTATTGACACGTAATTCCGATAAAAAGAACAAAAATAGACATCAAGGATTGTGGCTCCTTGCAGCTGGATTGTTAGTGAACATTTGGACATTGTAGTACATCGATGTCAGACTGACATGATACTGATTGCATGCAATGCAATCATATATATTTATCTTCGTTTCGTTTCGATTCGTTTTCCCATCAGATTGTTAATTCAAGTTGAGGCAAACATGTGCATCTGCTGAAACGTTTGTATAAAGATTCACCTCGTGATCAAATTTTGCTGCCGATCTATGCTGGAAATAAGTCAATTTTCACGATTTGGCACGAGAGTAAAAAATGTCCTGACAGTCTGCTTAGCAGGTCGGCATGATAACGGTCTAAATTCGGCGAAAATATTTGTTTTAGAGCTAAGCCTTATAAGTATGTTATCAGGCTTGTTACCGCCTGACTCTGTTTTAACCAATCATCATGCAAATCAGATGTGTGCTTTGCAAATGTACAGTAGCTTTCGATATTCTGCAGGTCGACAATGTGTTTACCTTTCGATTATCATTGAAATAGCACGGTTTTTACGTTAGTATAATTTCATGAATTACTGGATTGATTATAAAGTTATCCCTAAAGCCTGGTTTTCACTAGCGACGCAAGCACAAGCGCAAGCAACATACGCAGACGCAGAACGCGTTGATCATCAGTGCCTTTTGTTTGCGACAAATCGAAACGTTACTGCGTCTGCGTATGTTGCTTGCGCTTGTGCTTGCGTCGCTAGTGAAAACCAGGCTTAAGAAGATCGTGCACGTGAATTAGTTCATTTTCTTTTGTGTTTATACCGCCCTGTCTAGTCAAATTAATAACTTTTCCGATGACTGCGTTGTGGATAATAGACTTACGTGCTACAACGCATCGCTTTTAACTTTATCACTTTGTTAACTGTTTCAAAGCACAACTTTTATTAATCCTAAGGAAATAAAATTGTATGTTACAAAGCCAGGAAAGATAAAAAAATCCGAAAACAATTAGAAAACAAAAGTAGTCGTTATAAATGCCCAAGGCTTAATTCGTGACTTTCAACAAAATTGCAAGCGTGTATTAATTGTCGCTTCGATTAAAATAAAAAGCGGATGCGAACTTTCGGAAAGTAAATGAATGCTGACATTAATTACATAGATCATAAACCTCAAATTTTAAAATGCATGTTAATAATAATTTTAACACTGTGTTTACGTGTTCACCGGCTTGTGCGTGTGGGCATAAATGAATGGTTACTGGCTCGGATCGGTATAATTATATAATACTTTTTGTGGCAGTGCATGAGAGCGCGCACGCATTTCAGCCGCTAAATTAGAATTCAGGAACGGACAAGTAGGCTAGAAATGAACGCTAGCGATAGAAAACGATCGTTAACGAGCGAAATCGCGGACGAAATCACAAAAAAGAACGGTTTTGAAGAACGACGACTTCAAAGAAGACTTCAACACATTGAGCAACATGCTCTGAAACAACAACAAAAACGAAACAACGAGCAACTCGTCGAGTACGCTTTGGAAAACCTTTCTCTCGAAGATATGGATACGTTTAACGACCTGACTAGGAAGATTCTCAAATCCAATTTTCTGCCTCCAATTAAGCGCAAACCAAAGAGTACGGGCAGCCATGAAGACAAACATAGAGACGAGATGCTAGCAGAAAGACTCCGAGGCTCAAAGATGATTCGCAAATACATGGACGGCCGCAATCCAAGAAAGTTGACACGGAGTTTGTCCGCGGATTCGGGCTTATTCCAGAGTGTGCGAATCAAAAGGAGGCAATAGTAAAGAAACCTGGTCCCTACTATGCCTTCCTACTAAAAAGACGGCTTGTACATGTTGGGTCGTTTTCGGGTGATCCCCGCCGCCAGCCAGTGTCTAACGCTGGGGTCACTGTAGAAACTCGCACTGATGTGGCTCAAGCGGGCGGTATGATCCGTCGGGTAACACTTTGCTGACAGTGAGAACGAGAATGGGACATCACGTTCAAAGCGTACACTTCAGAATACAGAATTCTCTGCAGGGTATGTTCGTGGTCAAGGAAAGATTCAGCATGACTCTGTGAGTGAGGCTATAGAATATAAACTTAAAAGGCGAGAATTGGAACGGAAATTGACCCAGGAAAGTATAGTTAAAGACAAATAAGCGTCTTGCTCACTCAGAGAAAAATGCTCGGGGCGCTGAACTGCTACAAGGGAAGCGGCCTGATACATTAATCCGTGGTGTGGTTGATCATGAGTGTGTGTGTGACAAAGGGATTCATCTTTGACATTCTCTATATATTAAATGAATGAACATACAGCTGTTTTCGAGAAACGTTGTCGGAAAAAGCGCACGCGACAATCCCGAAAGGTAATCTGGGATATGATCAGCAAGGTACGTTCTGACACTGTAGCTGTCGAACCTACTTTTGTTGCTTTCTTTTAGCACTCGCAAACACACTTCCATGGCGTCTCGTGCCATTTTCTCAGATTTCCATGAAATGCTGAAGTCAAGGAACCGTGAACTTAAAACTACCTACAATACCTTTCGTGATTGTCGCGTGCGCTTTTTTCCGACAGCCTTTCTCGAAACAACTGTATATTTTCCAAATCGCCAATTGGGGTAATTGTCAGGGTTGTGTATATATTGCGCGTGTGGCATGTTACCAAAAGTTTATTCTCCAGTATGTAAGTATTTAAAAGCAGGAACGTTTATTTATTGCCGGTGCCGGTGTTGGAAGCTTTTTTCAAAAATTAAACTACTCTCGAACCCGAGATTAATAAAAATTGGACATTGAACAATCCCTGACTGACCAAATGGAGTGAGCTTGTCAATCGCTCGCTTGCATCAATGCTGATTTTATTCAATGTTCTTGTTTGAGTGTTTTATTTGTTTCTTTTGCTGTGGCGAATCAAAAAAGCGTGAACACTTTGACTAAATTAACTTTGACATGATCAAACCGCGGTGACCGCAAGACGAATATAGTCAGGAAACCCAAATTTCAAATTACACTTTGTTTTTGCAGAAAAGCTTTGCGAAAATAGCAACAAAATAAATACAGGAAAAAAATAGACCAATTTTTTTCCGGGGAAGGCAACTCAAGCTTAAATCAAAGTGCTCACCGGCACTCAGTTTAAATCCTCACAGTAAATTTGGGAGGAGTCTATATATAATTTGTTCTCGAACACAGTAGCAAGATATGCCGGTCCAAGGGAAACGTAAACATGAAATTGAAAATGCATATGCAAACAGTAACTATATAGGATAATTTCGTTGCTGTTCATGCAATTATTTGTTGGTTATATATATTTCATGTTCTAGCTCAGTTTTGTATAGATCGAGTTTCGTTAATTAAGTTGTTTTTGTGCACTCCAGTTTGAAATAACATGGACAAAAAACAATAATCATCGAATGGCCTTTAGACTGCTTGCTCAAGCGCTAAAGGCCTGTTGCAAAAAAAAACTGAGTGTTTCAACAATATATAAGACGAGAGTTTTCAATGTCAGTAGCGTTTTATACAATCAAACCGTTTCTTGATGTTTGGTGTTTGCCGCAAAGAAATTCTGAAACACTGAGCAAAGTCTGCGTGTTTCATTCAGTATTTCCTTGTTGAAAACAACTTAAGAAGATAAACAATATAGCGATTCAACAATAAACTGCATATTAATTGACTCTGTTATGACAGTTATCCGGGTTGTTATTAAGTTCAATGTTTCTTTTCTGCAGTCCGTAGTGTATGGACTCTGTTCATGTATGTGCATCTTGCTACTGTTCCATTAGCAAAACGGAATATATAACAGGTTCAGTGCCGGTAGTCATAAGAATGAAATCAACTCACTTAAAGATAAAAGCTCTTTTTTCAGTTAGTTACTCCTACTCCGGTGGTTAGAGGATAAAAGCTCAGTCAAGTATGAAAGCATCACTTAATGGCACAAAGACTGAACCAATATCACGAACTGAATAACCTTAAACTCATAACCTTTGAAAGGTTGCCTAAGGGACGCTGTAAATCACTTGTAACGGCATGACATACTTTTTACTCACGGCTAAAAATGACCACCACAATTACAAGAGAATGTGTTCCTTCCGGAACGTCATTTCCGGCTCATTGTATGGCGAGCTCCTTTATTTTTTGGTTGTGGTTATCAACAAGCGGCACTTCAGACCATCATACTTGCTAATACAAGCATTTGTTCAAAGTCTTAACTGATTTTGCGTAGTCATTCAAGTAACTAGAGATATCACAAAAGCTGTACATCTAATACTGATAAGACTGCTTAGGAGTATTGTTATAACTGCTTAGCTTCGCTTACTGCGTTCTTTTGCACTCGCCCCAAGCCTCCAATGTTTTCCGAATCCAAGATGGCGGCTTATAAACACTCGATGGAATATTCTGAATATTCAGCGCTCGCTCGCCCAAAATACGCCTGTTTTGCAGGCTATAACCCGCTGGGATGGACAAGCATCAAATCCAGGAACACAGCAGGCCCACAGCATTTTAAACTGACATCAGGTGCCCCATTTCGTCGGCACTCATCAGTATATTCATAGTCCCACTAACCGTAACGTTTCTGATCATGAAAATTCATAAATTATGTGATCTCAGTCATGTCTACTTTCTGCCTGGTAGAGTAAAATGGTCTTTCCCTTCCTTTGGAAGTGGTTTTAGCTGTTTGCTGTGGCGCACTTCTTGAAAAGGCAACTTAAAAAAAGGCTGGAAGTTGGATGAAAGAGGAAGAAATACTATGCACCATACAGGAAGCAATCACGTTGAAAATCTAGGGCACAGCTGCACACAAAAAACCGTTTTATCAGCTACATCAGTCGAGTAAGGTTCTATAGTGCATTTAATATTAGCAGTTGCTAAATTAAATCGGCAATTTTATCGATCTAAACTGAACTACTTTCCTATTTCAAGCCCTCAGCCGGCCTGAGTGACAATGTTTATGTCAAAACACTCAACTCACTCACTCACTCACTCACTCACTCATGCATCAGTCCTATGTGAAATATTCCGCAATTAGGCGTCTGTAAAAGTTACTCGTTCGTCACAAAGGAGCTGACTTTCAAACACAGAAGCTTTCAGACATCACTCAGGTGGAAGGGAACCTTTTGGTAAGTGCTGATCACAGGGCATAAATTGGACCTGAAATATGGAATTCTGTGCATGCAATTATGAGGCAAGTGGGTGGGATATAAGTCGTACGGAAAGTTGACAGAATAAAGGCTGGTTTTCACTAGCGACATAAGCATAAATACACGCATAACTGAGCGTGAGCTAGTGAGCATCAGTAAGCACAAGCATAAGAAGAACAAACACACTTGTTCTTCTTATGTTGTTCTAACTAGGAATTGCACCGCGGTATAAGCATAACTGAAAACAAGAAGCACGAACATGTTCGTTCTTCATGGGCTTATGGCAATGCTTATATATGGTTATGTCGCTGCTGCATGTCCTCACTAGCTTATGTTTATGCTTTGTTCAGTAGCATTATTTAAGTTTAACCCTTTCACTCCCAGAGTCAAATCTTGAGTCAATAAATGTTGTTGTAACTTTTGAGTCAGTGGATGAAATCCTAGTGTGTGATCCTAGTGTGTGACCATTCAAATGAAAGCTATTGTCATGAGCAGTACTTTCATGTGGTGCTGTCTCATGTTTTTGATAATTTTTCAAAATGAAATTCAAGATGTTTTCCTCATTTTTGACTCTACTCTATGGAGTGAAAGGATTAATGTAGAATTTTAGCTCTGCATTGTGCTTGCAAGTTTTGTCGATATGACCGATATTTCAGTCAAGCCCTCGGGCCAGTTCTTACTAACGGACTGAATGCAAACCTGAGTTATTGAATCACCAAGGAGTATCATTTGGAGACGAAAGTGGCCCTAAGATGCATGGAAGAATTTGCTTCTGTTTCAAAACGAGTCCTGCTGCGAAACCTAAATGAGTTCGATTTGCATGAAAATGAGCAAGCGAGTAAAACTCATTGTCAAGTGAAAGGTTATGCACTAGGACTCGTTTTGAAGCTGAGGGACAAGGAACTCAGGCTGAATGGACTATTGGACAATCTAAGTTGTAAATATATGCAAAAAATTGTAAAAAGAAGAAAGTTCAATTGAATTTGTTAATTGAATAAGGGACTGAACTGATGAAACATTGAATTATTGTCGAGTCGATTTAACAATCTAGACTGATGTAGAATTTTCGCTTGAATACCTGCAAGGTCATAGTATTCAGTTAAAAAAGCTTTTAAAGCCAGCCTTTCCGCAACATCCGAATCCATAACATGTTTCACCGCTTGACTAACTAAGTTTAGGCAGAAAAGAACGTTATTCTCGAAAAGTCAAATTTTGTGGCGTTTATAATGGATGCATGAATAGTAGCCAGCTCTAGATGGTAGTTTACACACAAGACGCTATAGGAAGCCACGGAAGGGTAACTGCGAAGGGTAACTGCGAATGTTCCGGAAGGTCTGTGTAACAATGGAAAATATAATTTATTAAAATAAATATATTAATTATATATTCAATATATTCACTTCATTCTGGAGCTATCCTTTGGCCCGATAAACGTTCTCCAAAGACAATTCCTTGTAACTAAAATCATTCTGTTTGTCCATCAGTCCATGTTGAAGAGGATGAGTGCAAACGATTCATTGCCGAAGAACCAAAGTGATCGGCGAACCAATCGTAAAATGTCCCGTGCTTTCAGTGGTGGATTTCTGCCATCAGATCTGTTACGATCGAGAAGTGACAATGCGGAACTCAGATCTGGTACTCTGGACCATAGAAGCCTTGTTAGATCGCAGTCAGAAAGCATCTTTTCTCTTCAAACTTGTAAAAATCAGGGTTCGTTTGTGATGGACCTAAAGACGTCAAAAGAGTTATGCTGTAACAACATTAGAGAGATGGAGACATGGAAATTGCCGCGTATACCTCAAGGACATAAGGCGACAGGAAACCTTTCGGTGAATGATTTTAGGGAGGTGACACCAACGACTCCAACATGCACAGCGCCTCAAAGAAGAAGTTTACCAGATCTATCAAAAGGGATTCATAAGGTTGTAGCTTTTAGAGCAGCCACGCCTCTGAGGCAACAACAAGTCGAAGAAGTAAACAATAAGTTTGATTCATTGAAAAGCAAATCACAGAATTTGGCCAAATGGCTCAAAGATCAGCGATAATCACGGAGAGATTGTAATCGTGAATATGTGTGTTTGTGCCTGTTTCTTAAGGATGGAATTTTTTTACACAATGGTAAAAAAAAACTATTTGTGTGTTTTTTTTAATTGATACATATATTTATTTATTATGATTTCAATATTGTAAGTGTCTATCCGTAAAATGAAGACACTCGGTTCCAGTTATATCTTTTCACCTTCAGTATTAAACTAGGGAAGTGTATTTTATTTGTTACACCAATTGACGTCATGCAGTGCATGTTAAAGAAAGGTAGACATTGTTTTCACATGCATTCTATTGTAATGGAATGTGTTCCTCCCAGCAGTTTATATCTATATCTAGCACTTTTAAATCAGTTATGTTTATGGTCTTTCGTGTATTAAATATTTCACCCGAAGTTCAAATATATGATATTTCATATATTGACTTCCATATCTAGCACTTTATTAGGCAAACTTGGCGATGGTCTTGTATTATAGTATATTTGATATTTTTCCGTGTTTGCTGCAGCTTCATTTGAACATGCACGACCGAGGAATACAACAGCATGCTGCGATTGGACACTATTGACACGTAATTCCGATAAAAAGAACAAAAATAGACATCAAGGATTGTGGCTCCTTGCAGCTGGATTGTTAGTGAACATTTGGACATTGTAGTACATCGATGTCAGACTGACATGATACTGATTGCATGCAATGCAATCATATATATTTATCTTCGTTTCGTTTCGATTCGTTTTCCCATCAGATTGTTAATTCAAGTTGAGGCAAACATGTGCATCTGCTGAAACGTTTGTATAAAGATTCACCTCGTGATCAAATTTTGCTGCCGATCTATGCTGGAAATAAGTCAATTTTCACGATTTGGCACGAGAGTAAAAAATGTCCTGACAGTCTGCTTAGCAGGTCGGCATGATAACGGTCTAAATTCGGCGAAAATATTTGTTTTAGAGCTAAGCCTTATAAGTATGTTATCAGGCTTGTTACCGCCTGACTCTGTTTTAACCAATCATCATGCAAATCAGATGTGTGCTTTGCAAATGTACAGTAGCTTTCGATATTCTGCAGGTCGACAATGTGTTTACCTTTCGATTATCATTGAAATAGCACGGTTTTTACGTTAGTATAATTTCATGAATTACTGGATTGATTATAAAGTTATCCCTAAAGCCTGGTTTTCACTAGCGACGCAAGCACAAGCGCAAGCAACATACGCAGACGCAGAACGCGTTGATCATCAGTGCCTTTTGTTTGCGACAAATCGAAACGTTACTGCGTCTGCGTATGTTGCTTGCGCTTGTGCTTGCGTCGCTAGTGAAATCCAGGCTTAAGAAGATTGTGTTCGTGAATTAGTTCATTTTCTTTTGTGTTTATACCGCCCTGTCTAGTCAAATTAATAACTTTTCTGAATGACTGCGTTGTGGATAATAGACTTACGTGCTACAACGCATCGCTTTTAACTTTATCACTTTGTTAACTGCTTCAAAGCACAACTTTTATTAATCCTAAGGAAATAAAATTGTATGTTACAAAGCCAGGAAAGATAAAAAAATCCGAAAACAATTAGAAAACAAAAGTAGTCGTTATAAATGCCCCAAGGCTTAATTCGTGACTTTCAACAAAATTGCAAGCGTGTATTAATTGTCGCTTCGATTAAAATAAAAAGCGGATGCGAACTTTCGGAAAGTAAATGAATGCTGACATTAGTTACATAGATCATAAACCTCAAATTTTAAAATGCATGTTAATAATAATTTTAACACTGTGTTTACGTGTTCACCGGCTTGTGCGTGTGGGCATACATGAATGGTTACTGGCTCGGATCGGTATAATTATATAATACTTTTGTGGCAGTGCATGAGAGCGCGCACGCATTTCAGCCGCTAAATTAGAATTCAGGAACGGACTAGCAGGCTAGAATGAACGCTAGCGATAGAAAACGATCGTTAACGAGCGAAATCGCGGACGAAATCACAAATAAGAACGGTTTTGAAGAACGACGACTTCAAAGAAGACTTCAACACATTGAGTAACATGCTCTGAAACAACAAAAGAAACGTAACAACGAGCAGCTCGAGTACTCACTTTAAATTCTCACAATAAATTTGGGAGGAGTTTATATATAATTTGTTCTCGAACACAGTAGCAAGATATGCCGGTCCAAGGGAAACGTAAACATGAAATTGAAAATGCATATGCAAACAGTAACTATATAGGATAATTTCGTTGCTGTTCATGCAATTATTTGTTGGTTATATATATTTCATGTTCTAGCTCAGTTTTGTATAGATCGAGTTTCGTTAATTAAGTTGTTTTTGTGCACTCCAGTTTGAAATAACATGGACAAAAAACAATAATCATCGAATGGCCTTTAGACTGCTTGCTCAAGCGCTAAAGGCCTGTTGCAAAAAAAAACTGAGTGTTTCAACAATATATCAGACGAGAGTTTTCAATGTCAGTAGCGTTTTATACAATCAAACCGTTTCTTGATGTTTGGTGTTTGCCGCAAAGAAATTCTGAAACACTGAGCAAAGTTTGCGTGTTTCATTCAGTATTTCCTTGTTGAAAACAACTTAAGAAGATAAACAATATAGCGATTCAACAATAAACTGCATATTAATTGACTCTGTTATGACAGTTATCCGGGTTGTTATTAAGTTCAATGTTTCTTTTCTGCAGTCCGTAGTGTATGGACTCTGTTCATGTATGTGTATCTTGCTACTGTTCCATTAGCAAAACGGAATATATAACAGGTTCAGTGCCGGTAGTCATAAGAATGAAATCAGCTCACTTAAAGATAAAAGCTCTTTTTTCAGTTAGTTCCTCCTACTCCGGTGGAGAGAGGATAAAAGCTCAGTCAAGTATGAAAGCATCACTTAATGGCACAAAGACTGAACCAATATCGCGAACTGAATAACCTTAAACTCATAACCTTTGAAAGGTTTGCCTAAGGGACGCTGTAAATCACTTGTAACGGCATGACATACTTTTTACTCACGACTAAAAATGACCACCACAATTACAAGAGAATGTGTTCCTTCCGGAACGTCATTTCCGGCTATTGTATGGCGAGCTCCTTTAATTTTTTGGTTGTGGTTATCAACAAGCGGCACTTTAGACCATCATACTTGCTAATACAAGCATTTGTTCAAAGTCTTAACTGATTTTGCGTAGTCATTAAAGTAACTAGAGATATCACAAAAGCTGTACATCTAATACTGATAAGACTGCTTAGGAGTATTGTTATAACTGCTTAGCTTCGCTTACTGCGTTCTTTTGCACTCGCCCCAAGCCTCCAATGTTTTCCGAATCCAAGATGGCGGCTTATAAACACTCGATGGAATATTCTGAATATTCAGCGCTCGCTCGCCCAAAATACGCCTGTTTTGCAGGCTATAACCCGCTGGGATGGACAAGCATCCAATCCAGGAACACAGCAGTCCCACAGCATTTTAAACTGACATCAGGTGCCCCATTTCGTCGGCACTCATCAGTATATTCATAGTCCCACTAACCGTAACGTTTCTGATCATGAAAATTCATAAATTATATGATCTCAGTCATGTCTAATTTCTGCCTGGTAGTGTAAAATGGTCTTTCCCTTCCTTTGGAAGTGGTTTTAGCTGTTTGCTGTGCGCACTTCTTGAAAAGGCAACTTAAAAAAAGGCTGGAAGTTGGATGAAAGAGGAAGAAATACTATGCACCATACAGGAAGCAATCACGTTGAAAATCTAGGGCACAGCTGCACACAAAAAAAACCGTTTTATAAGCTACATCAGTCGAGTAAGGTTCTATAGTGCATTTAATATTAGCAGTTGCTAAATTAAATCGGCTATTTTATCGATCTAAACTGAACTACTTTCCTATTTCAAGCCCTCAGCCGGCCTGAGTGACAATGTTTATGTCAAAACACTCAACTCACTCACTCACTCACTCACTCACTCATGCATCAGTCCTATGTGAAATATTCCGCAATTAGGCGTCTGTAAAAGTTACTCGTTCGTCACAAAGGAGCTGACTTTCAAACACAGAAGCTTTCAGACATCACTCAGGTGGAAGGGAACCTTTTGGTAAGTGCTGATCACAGGGCATAAATTGGACCTGAAATATAGAATTCTGTGCATGCAATTATGAGGCAAGTGGGTGGGATATAAGTCGTACGGAAAGTTGACAGAATAAAGGCTGGTTTTCACTAGCGACATAAGCATAAATACACGCATAACTGAGCGTGAGCTAGTGAGCATCAGTAAGCACAAGCATAAGAAGAACAAACACACTTGTTCTTCTTATGTTGTTCTAACTAGGAATTGCACCGCGGTATAAGCATAACTGAAAACAAGAAGCACGAACATGTTCGTTCTTCATGGGCTTATGGCAATGCTTATATATGGTTATGTCGCTGCTGCATGTCCTCACTAGCTTATGTTTATGCTTTGTTCAGTAGCATTATTTAAGTTTAACCCTTTCACTCCCAGAGTCAAATCTTGAGTCAATAAATGTTGTTGTAACTTTTGAGTCAGTGGATGAAATCCTAGTGTGTGACCCTAGTGTGTGACCATTCAAATGAAAGCTATTGTCATGAGCAGTACTTTCATGTGGTGCTGTCTCATGTTTTTGATAATTTTTCAAAATGAAATTCAAGATGTTTTCCTCATTTTTGACTCTACTCTATGGAGTGAAAGGATTAATGTAGAATTTTAGCTCTGCATTGTGCTTGCAAGTTTTGTCGATATGACCGATATTTCAGTCAAGCCTCGGGCCAGTTCTTATTAACGGCTGAATGCAAACCTGAGTTATTGAATCACCAAGGAGCATCATTTGGAGACGAAAGTGGCCCTAAGATGCATGGAAGAATTTGCTTCTGTTTCAAAACGAGTCCTGGTGCGAAATCTAAATGAGTTCGATTTGCATGAAAATGAGCAAGCGAGTAAAACTCATTGTCAAGTGAAAGGTTATGCACTAGGACTCGTTTTGAAGCTGAGGGACAAGGAACTCAGGCTGAATGGACTATTGGACAATCTAAGTTGTAAATATATGCAAAAAATTGTAAAAAGAAGAAAGTTCAATTGAATTTGTTAATTGAATAAGGGACTGAACTGATGAAACATTGAATTATTGTCGAGTCGATTTAACAATCTAGACTGATGTAGAATTTTAGCTTGAATAGCTGCAAGGTCATATATAGTATTCAGTTAAAAAAGCTTTTAAAGCCAGCCTTCCTGTCAACATCAGGAATCCATAACATGTTTCACCGCTTGACTAACTAAGTTTAGGCAGAAAGAACGTTATTCTCGAAAAGTCACATTTTGTGGCGTTTATAATGATGCATGAATAGTAGCCAGCTCTAGATGGTCTATACAAGACGCTATAGGAAGCTATGGAAGGGTAACTGCGAATGTTCCGGAAGGTCTGTGTAACAATGGAAAATATAATTTATTAAAATAAATATATTAATTATATATTCAATATATTCACTTCATTCTGGAGCTATCCTTTGGCCCGCGAAACGTTCTCCAAAGACAATTCCTTGTAACTAAAATCATTCTGTTTGTCCATCAGTCCATGTTGAAGAGGATGAGTGCAAACGATTCATTCCCGAAGAACCAAAGTGATCGGCGAACCAATCGTAAAATGTCCCGTGCTTTCAGTGGTGGATTTCTGCCATCAGATCTGTTACGATCGAGAAGTGACAATGCGGAACTCAGATCTGGTACTCTGGACCATAGAAGCCTTGTTAGATCGCAGTCAGAAAGCATCTTTTCTCTTCAAACTTGTAAAAATCAGGGTTCGTTTGTGATGGACCTAAAGACGTCAAAAGAGTTATGCTGTAACAACATTAGAGAGATGGAGACATGGAAATTGCCGCATATACCTCAAAGACATAAGGCGACAGGAAACCTTTCGGTGAATGATTTTAGGGAGGTGACACCAACGACTCCAACATGCACAGCGCCTCAAAGAAGTAGTTTACCAGATCTATCAAAAGGGATTCATAAGGTTGTAGCTTTTAGAGCAGCCACGCCTCTGAGGCAACAACAAGTCGAAGAAGTAAACAATAAGTTTGATTCATTGAAAAGCAAATCACAGAATTTGGCCAAATGGCTCAAAGATCAACGATAATCACGGAGAGATTGTAATCGTGAAGATGTGTGTTTGTGCCTGTTTCTTAAGGATGGAATTTTTTTACACAATGGTAAAAAAAAAAACTATTTGTGTGTTTTTTTTAATTGATACATATATTTATTTATTATGATTTCAATATTGTAAGTGTCTATCCGTAAAATGAAGACACTCGGTTCCATTCAGAGTAGCTGCCTGCGTTGTTTGTTCATTAGTAAATCAATAAAAGGAATGATGTCATTCACTCATTCATCGTTTGTTAATACAAATCACAGCCATTCGCTAGAGCCTAAATGAAGAGTACTTTGAAAGTGATAACAAATGCAAAATGTCAAGGAAAACTATGGTTTGACACCTGTTTGATGCTAGGATCTTGCAGAGACGGATTCTAAGTGCAGTCAACGAAAGACACCCGCTTTTGAACTAAGTTTAATCAGTTATGGTTTTCACTAGTTAATGCAAGAAGAAGTTAAACTTGTAAAGGCGATTGCATCTTCCCCGTTTGAATAGAATGGATGCTTGCATTGAGTTATCCCAAAATTATTTTCATGATTTTTCAAGTCAGCTGCTTGATGTGTCCGGGCTACTCATCATACTGCAGGCAAAGATTGTTTCGAACGACGTAAGGTGGAGTCTCGTAAACTTGCTCTGAAATGACTGAGATAGCGCAGTCTGTCTTTTTGTGGTCCTTTGTGTAGCCCAAGGTACTCAGCTCTCTTGTGACTTAGCTTCATGCAGTACAGCTGAGTACCAAAGCGGAACTTTTGGATCAAGAGCAAAGTCGCAATGGAATATAGCAGCAGACGGACGAGTAAAACAAATAACCCTTCCAGAACAATATATACCGTGTGGAACTCACAACACAATTTCGCCCCTCCATTGAAGAAATTATATTTTATTTGTTTTCCTTAAAATGCGTTTACCTAAGAAAGCATGATTGCGCGATTAATCAATCCATTTTAATTCATTTCCGTTTTGACACAATATCCACGATTTTGTGTGCTTGACCAGGAGCTTTTGTCCGGGTCCAGTTCTGGTCAAGTGGTTTCCGATTGTGGAAACATATTCATTTGCGACTAACCTTGAAATACTCATGAGATTGCAAGTGGGATGAAAGCTCAGCGGATAGTTTTGATCAGTTTACCAGTTTAAAATTACCTGTATAAGTGACTTCTGAAATACGCGATTTAATATCAACGCGTTCTCGGCGAAAAATTAGCTCACTGGGCTTCGCATATCAGCGATGCAGCACCGTAACGGTGAAACAGGAATTCGAAGTATAAAACGTGGATGTCGTTATTTGGGTTTCCATTTCTTTTCACAAACTATAATCGATTGACGATTTATTTTAAAATATTTTTCGTTTGAACTTCAAACCAAAACAAAAATGTCCTTTATATATATTCATGAAATGTTCATAAAGAAAAAATATAAATTACTTACATGTTACTGACTATAGAACTTTGTAGGTCTTGTGTAGCAAATTGAATTAAAGGTATCTAGTCTCTATCATGACGATTCTTCGAAGAGCTGGGATACTATGTATCAATTTGTAACAACTGAATATTTCAAAGACGAAACGGCTAACAAACTGGTTAAAGTTTCTTCCTGTTTTTGCAAAATTCGCATCACTGGATAGTATGTTGTTCCTTCCGGTAGGTCATTTCCGCCAGATTTCCGGAGTTCCGCGCATGCTCGTCTATTTCAGGACCTATTTTTTCCCGCAACCATAATGATTTGTTCCACCCTCAGATGACTTTTAAGCAGTTGTTGTGAGATATTCACTCGATACCTAGTTGAAGTTGAAGCTGTTGGATTATTTAAGTTGCTTCGCTAAAGGACCGAGTTCTGAAGAGGTTAGTAGCAGTCATTGCTCTCACGTCACCGATTTTTGGGGGGTGCAACTACCTGGTTAGGAATTAATATGCAGAGACAAAATAAGAAAAATGTTTGCAGGGTATCGTAGGAAGCAAAACGGAAACAAGTTAAGCGCTGGACTTGTTTATTGTCTTCCTCGCACTTCATTGTTGTTTGCATCGGCAAACAACGAAGGGAATTAAACACTGTTTGAGATAGTTTTTCCAAAATCACGAAGAATTTACTTCAAAGTGACCTAAACAATGCGAAACTATAAAATGTAACAGTTTACATACGGAATTGGGACGGAAGGAGGGAAGGAAGGAAGGAAAGTAACTTTAGGAAGACCTTAAACTGATAACACACAGGTCAGCGTATGCCGAACAGTTTTGCATGCAGGGTATAGCTGCAGTTGTTACACATGTATGCTGTCACGGGTAATGGCTCTTGGAAATGTAGCCTAAATTCGTTCTTCGTTCGTAATCCGTTTCAATCTTTCCCAGCTTAACTATCCTTGTTCCTTTATGGCTTGCTATCGTTCCTTAGCTTTCTTTTTACCTCAGTAAACTATTATGTTCACACGATTTCTTTTTGTACATCATAAAAAATGACCTAAAATTATCCAATGACATGTAGCTTCTTTTCAGTAACAACGGCATTACAAAAATACAATCTTTTACGGATTGTAAACTTTCCTACGTCTGTCTGACTCACTTAAACATGGTTTCATTCGAGCTAATAAATATTCCACCTATCAAAACAGTATAGATTAATTGTATGTAAACATATGCACAACTGTTGAGCCCAGTTTGCAGCAATCTGCAGGATCAAACATTGCGTTTACACCAAGACAGTAAAACGAGGTAATTTCGGTGAGTATTCGACTACACTTCGCCTTTAACAAAACGCTTTTATAAAATGTTGATCACATAGTGTTGTGACATGCGGGTACTAAATATTTAGCCGGCAAACCAAGCCTTTGCTTTGCAGCAAGCCAGTGATCAAGTTAGGTTCCGGATTTACAGTCTACTGATCTATTGATTTACGCTAGATGGAGACAAATTCCGAAATATTGTCCATTTAATTGTAGAATGAACTGAGTTACGTTTGTAGCAGTCTTGGCGTTTGCAAAGTTACTCCTTATTTTAGAAGAACGAGGAAGGTGCCGGACTATTTTAAGGAACTCGATCGTGCACCGATATTACAAAGGTTGATTTATTAAATCAAAGGTTCTCGTCATGCAACCAGTGACTAAATAACATTTAGTGGCAATGTATGTAGTTTTAACAACCTAACTCAGTTTTAATTTAAGGTATATTAGGTAAGCTAATACATTTGTTTTGCTTAACAATACCGATGATGTTTTAAAAACAATGTGTCCAGTTGTTTAGCAGTGATGTAGATTAAACGGCGAAGTAAGCCAGTGATCTAGTTAGATGGGGCTCCGGAATTACAGTTAATAATCTATTGATTTACGCTACGAAGGGACATAAACAAACGACCATATTTGTCTCCAATAGCCGGGTTGCAAAAGCTAAATGCGTAGACACTATAAATGTTATTCATTCACTGATTAGCGTGAACCTTTGATTTGAAAGCAAAACACTTAAGGGGCATTTTAGATGGTGACGCACATCGATCGATCACGGCAACCGAGAAGGACAATTGTGACAGACATCCAAACTGCTTCGATGTAGTTGAGAACTCAATATCCAAAGACCAACCTGCAGTTGTGTTGTTCATAAGAGTTTTGTGACATTGTGCTTTCTACTTGCATGGTCAATGGTCTTACACTAAGGTTTAAGGAATGAAAGCTGAGGTTTCATTCTGCTCAGGATAAATTGTTCCATATTTTCTCCAAAGCCTCAAAACGTCCACAAATGGTGGACAAATAGATCACGTTCACCTCAAGTACAGTTCTTCCGTTTTATAGCATTTTGACAATAACAAGCAGGGCCAAGGTCAATGATAAATAAAACACGAATACTATACGTAGCTAGTAAAAGAATTGAGAGAATTAAGACACAACATGGCTGTTGTACAATTTGAGTACAAAAACCCCATAACAAAATTGCCAATCAAAAAGTTGTCATGTACAGCAGAATCAACATATAATTTTTACTTTCCTCTTTTCACCAATTTCCTTTCACATATGCTGTGTCACGAAGAGGCGTTGTTCTGAAATTTTCCCTTTTTAAAATGGGATGTGGTCAAACAAAAGAACTTGAAATCGATCACGCAATGCTTGCGAAAATTGTAGCCCATTTTATTAGACAATTTTAGAGAACAACCGAGTGTTTTGCTAGGATGGAGACACATACAGCCAAGGAGGTTGCACAGAAGATAAATGAGGGATCTTACAAGTACATGTGATCGCTTAAGAGTGGTGGTCACTCATGAGCTATAGCTAATGGTGGTCGCTTAAAATTTTTCGCCTGTACCTCAGTGACTGGCATGTACAGAGGTAAATGTGCATGATTAAGAAAGATGAAGTACCCTCGCAGAGATTTTTCAATGTGAAGCTCTTCTGTTTTGACGAACCTTTCAAAAGTTGATAAATATGGGCTAACCCCATTTATTAATTATGCTGTGTCAGAGATGAACTATATTACACAGCATCTTGTGATCTTCCTGTGTGGGTGTTCAGTTGTACGCATTCATCTCTTAATTATTCTCTTTATATTGAATAGTTTTGTCGTTTTCCCTTTCGTAGCCGCGTGTATATATAATTTTCTTGTACAAGTTCCTCGAACAACATTCAGATCTGTCCATTGAAATTATGTGATCATTTGTCAATGGATGGATACTTCAAAAGACCTATCCTTCTTCTCCAAGTTTTAACTTAACTTAAATGGTCTGAGCCAAAAATATTTGGCTGTCGTAAGGAATAGACCCAGTTTGTTAAGAAATCAGTTAAAAACTTTAATTTATGGATAGGCAAGAATCACTCCAGAAGATACTGTGACAAGAAGAGCCGGATCAAATGCATCCCAAAGCCTTACCTCGATCTGTTGGTGATTCGATAGAAAACCGAAACATATTTTAACCAGACATCATAAAGCAATAATTATAGTTTCCAAGAGACTACAACAAAGCCGAGCACTTTCAGGCTACATCAATTGCAGCCATATTAAAGAGATTTGTGAGTCTTTTAACTTTTGGTAAAAAAGGTAACTTTAGGTAAAAAAGAAAGTAGACCATGTATATTTATATAACAAGAGTGTGAAGGGTTTCCTATGACCATCGCCAATGAAATGCCAGTGTGCAGTGAAAGCAACTGCTCAGTTACATTTGAGTTTATCATACACAAGAGGAAAATTTCATGTTTTAATTTTCTTTGCATTGTACTTTTCATGTTTTATGTACTTGGAATTTATAAGACGTATAGGATTCCGTCTAGAATTCGAAGAGTCGTGTACGTAAGGCTTGATTCAGAACAAACCCAAGTCAGGGAATTGGTGTTCCCTCTTTCCACACAGGAAATTGTGTGGAATATATGAAACAACATATCTAAGGAATCAAGCAAATCATTCAGACATGATGCATTTGATCAAATTTAACCTCTTGGTTTGAGCATATTTCAGCAAGAACATTGACATAATGATTAAAACATTTCAAATTCTTCAGGCTTTCATTTTGCCTCATTCTTGGCAGTGCTGTTGCTTTTGACTATAAATGAGATTAAAGGATATCATATATTAGTAAATTTGTACCTCTGGATAATGATTTTCTAGCTTTCTGATTGGTTCCCTCCTCTATGGATCTGAGCCATTATCCTTAAGTTGACCAAATATGGAAAAATGATGAATTTCTTGTACTTGTATATCCAACAAGGGCGAATGGAATAATTGTTTGATTAAAAACATCACTAGCTTTATGTTAAACTTCAGTATTACTTTTTAAAAATTTCTAAATCGACTGAGTGATTTTTCAGTTCAATCTAAATGAAGCATGGTTTGTATGAAAACGGCGGCAAAAACTGCTGGCGCGGTCTGCCAGTTCAGTTAGCACCGTGAATGAAAAGAGAGCAAAGCAGAATTTTAATCTTCGCTCTGTGTCTTCTAAAGTTTGGTATATTCTGGAAAATTGTGCAAATGGTTTAGCTTAAAATAGAAAGATCAGAAATAATTGTGGAGCTGAACATTATATTCATTTTACAAGTTGAATGGACAGCTGAACGGGTTGTTTACGCGAGCAAATCGTGCACGACTACGGAATTAATTGTGTTGAAACCAGCGAAACTGAGCCAGTTAAAATCACGTTCACCGTTAAGTAAAACGCAAAGGAAAGCGTCAATATCTACATGGATGGAGAGAAAAAGAGTGATCTTCGAAGATAATTTCACTGTGAAGTGGTCCTCCTCGATTGTACCATCACCAACGCTTGACGATCGATCGACTGCGATATTTAAGCTTATGCTTTCTCGTTTCCGATATTTAAGTTGTGTTGATTTTGAAAGCTTATTACTCCAGCTGGAATTGACAAGCCTCTTCTAAACACAAGGTAACGATACTGAATAGGTTAAGCTTAAAATTGTAGTGTAAACAGGTTTTCATTCAGTTTAAATGTGTGCAGATTTGTATTGGTTTCAGGGACTTCCCGTAAACAAAGTTTGTTTCAGGCTTCCTTGCATGCAGTGCTCGTTCAGTTGCATTTGTTGTACATTTGTAGGCATGTATTTTTCATGGAGCGGAATTTTTTTTTTTGCATCTTCCGGTTATTTGAGTGTTTGAAAATTTACTAAAACAGTTATTCTTCTCGGACTTGCCGGATATGAACTGATTATAACCAACTCGGCGAAGCGCCTCGTTGGTTATATATATCAGCTCATATCCGGCGCGTCCTCGAAGAATAACTGTTAAATAACGTCAAAGAATCTTACAAAACAGTTTCAAAGACAAATTTGTTATTTTGTTCTTGAAAAATGCAAAATATTTTCCAATCGCTTATCAATTTTCTAACAATAATGAAATGCATAACTGAACATTATAACTAAAAAAATTCTTAATACCTTAGATTCCTGAGTTCATCTTCTGAATGATTGAATCGAAAATGGGTGGGAAAAGCCACCATATACACTCATGGACTCTTAATCATTCTGCATTTTGACATAAAATACATAATGTAAACAAAAAGAATCAGGCAAGGCAGCTTTGGGGTTAATTTATTTAGGGTTAAAGAGAAAAGGCATGAATAGAAATATATATGGTTTCACTCAGTCGCATGAGTACTCGACACATATACATGTAGAGCGAAATACAAATTTAAAGATAGAAACTGTAAGTTGACATTTACTTGATAAACTGTTTTCGATATGATATCCTATAATTATTATACTATTGAAGATAAAGAACTGAACATTGGCTTATCTTTTCAGTATTTATTGATTTATTTAGTGCTAGTACATGCAGGGTTAGACAGTTTGAACAGCAGCTAATTCATTGACACATGCATTCATCTCCTCATTATTCTCTTATGATTGAATAGTTTTGTCGTTTTCCATTTCGTAGCTGCGTGTATATATATTTTTCTTGCACAAGTTCCTCGAACAACATTCAGATCTGTCCATTGAAATTATCTCAGTGATCATTTGTCAATGGATGGATACTTCAAAAGAGCTATCCTTCTTCTCCAAGTTGTCTGAACCAAAAATATTTGGCTGTCGGAAGGAATAGACCCAGTTCGTTAGGCAATCAGTTAAAAACTTGAATTTATGGATAGGCAAGAATTCATTGACACATGCTTTTTTTTAAAGTTCAATTTCAACTTTATTCGCCCATTATTATAAGTATAATTATTACATTCAGTAGTTATGCTTTGTCATGAAGAGGCATTGTGCTGAAAATATTCACTTTTAAGGCAATTCGAGTGGGAGTTAGGCATTATAAGACAAGAAATAGTTCACAACTACAATCGTGATTAACTGTTTTGTCAGGTGATACTTTAATACATTCTCCCTGTAGCTCTTATATAATGAACAACAAATTGTTGCCTAGAGAGGTTTTCAATTGAGTGCCGAAAGAAATCGCTGAATCGCGCTATGATTGGTTTAAAAAACTCGCGCCACCTACTCAACCAATCATAATCAACACCAAAACCAATCGCGACTTGGTCACACGCGTTTTCCCGCGCTTGGTGCCGGTTACGTGTATTTGCTTCGAGTTTTCATTTGTTCGTTCTGTTGTTTACGTTTGTTGTGATTGGCCATTGTAATTGCTTTGGTTTTGGTTTTGCAATACTCAATTGAAAACCGCTCTAAAAGAGATGAATAATTCCCATTGGTGTTGCACATCAAAATGTTGTAACTTGGGAACGTTTAAATTACTATTTTCGTTTTGTGAGAGTCTCAGCCTCACATCGAATAACTGGGTTTCTTCATCTCGACGAGATGTCAAAATTAAAAGATCTAGCATAGTTTCGGAACGCAGCCTCTCAGAAGAGTCTAGAAGAGTGCTGCGGTGCACTGAGCGAAAGCCCACGGATCTCTCGCGTATCTAAATTCGCCACTGATTGATTGCGATTTACTGTGTGAGAACTCCGCATCCTGCAGGCTGATTTCCTCTCGCTCGCTTCTAATTTCTGTTTCTGTTTAGCAGTCCACATCTTGACGAATCCAGGAGATCCTTTCCACACTTGTGTCGGGTCATATATTGTAGCTTATTGTCATTTGACGTAATTATAGGAAAACGTAGATCATACAAACTAACAAGCCAACAAAGTATAGCCGTGTACCAATTGATACAATAAATATATTGAAATAAATAACCTGGTTCTTTATAATCCAACAAATTAAAGTATTTCCCAGTTAAAGTAAACTAATAATAGAAAATTTCCGATAATCTGTATCTTGCATGTTTTAGCAAATCATGCTGTTTCATCCTTCCAAAAGTTGTTCTTCTACATATCAAGACAGTACCTAAAATAATTAGAACTAACTAGTAACTAATTGACTGACTAACAAATATAGCTGACTTCAATTCTTAGCTGACTCCTAAGAAAAATAATCAACTGATCATAGCATTATTATCAAACTGGCCCTAACTTTTTCTGCTCGCTCAGCCATCTCAATAAATTCTTCCTTTTAGTCTCATCTACATGATAGTCATTTTCCTCTTTGTCTATATGCATTTTGAGCATTCTCCTGCGTTCTTTATCATTTATAGCCAACGTTGTTAACGTTTCCCTTGAAATATCCTTAGCGGTGTTTCTCTTAAGTTCAGGATTATCCCAGCTAGGTAGGCCGGTCCTTTGTGATTTATCTTGATGTAATTTTGGAAGTTGCAAAGTCTGTTCATTTTGTACCATAGCGACTTCGCGATGGCTCTTCAGATCAAACGTCCGTTCAGCAACAAGATTACCCTCTGATTGTGAGCGGTGGCTAAGCAATAAGGGCTTGAGATGTCTCATGGGACTGCTCTTGCTACCTTCGCCTCGGTGCATGCGCATGCGTGCCATGCGTTGTTGCTCGTCGCTTTGTACCTCCTCGCTTGTTCTTGATTTAAGTCTCAATTCTTTCCTTTGCATGACCCTTGCCTCTTGTCAACTGAGTGTTTTAAAAAATAAGAAAAAGTAAATAAGTAAAGTAAATAAACTATATTTTCGCAGGATGCCCATTCAGCTCGAGGGCTGGTATGCAGAGGTGACCTTCACCTATGCATCATGCTATGAAGCTAAAAATATGTTGCTAAATAATGTTTTTTTACATAGAAATATATTATTTTTGTCTAGTTTGACTTGGTTTAATTCGTTTTAAAATCTTTCAGGCTGTGCTACAGGATGTGCTATGAAACATCTGCTCCATTTTGAAGAATCTAATAACTGTGTTAAAAAAAATATCTTATAAACATCTACAGATCCTAGAAAATCACGTTTATTAACTGACGAAACACTTTAGCGGACAAACATTTATTGTTTAGCTGTTTACTGACTATAACTGTACCTCACCGACACTCTCAAAACAGCAGCATATCACCGAAAATTAAAAACAAAACTTACAGCGTTATTTGATGGTAAACGTCAAAATAGTTTTGACAAATTAGAATAAAACAAAGAACCCTTATTTATACACATAATTACACTAAATGACTCCTTTTTCCACAAAGAATGCAACTTTTGAATCACAGTTCAGAAGAAATTAAAATATTTTAACTTTAATGCCACTTTTTGTAAGTATATCAAGAGTGTTTACATTTTGAAGTTTTATTTTTAGAAACGTTTCTGTAATTTTCATCTGCCACTTCTAAATTAAGCGCATTGTATACAATGAATGTGTTATAAACATGCGCAGCTTATATCCAAACAAAGTAACAATTGTTATCTTCAAATGTTTTTGTGATACTTTACTTCATTCGACTGTTTACCTCTGAGGACCAAAACTAATACTGTTGATTCTCTTTTGCAGGCCGAACGTAACAACCACGAACATTTAAAAGGTAAGATTTTATGTAGATGCATTTCAATATAAGCGAGAATAAGCTACAATGTGCTATAACGGATATTGAATTAGAATGTAAAATTAAAAAAGAAGCTAAAATTTGGTGCAAATGTTGGAAAACAATTTATGTTGAAGCGGCTTGATAATCGTCACCGCTTGAGATTCAGTTTAACTTCCCAGCGAGGAATGATATAAAATGTGACAGTTCTGCCTTGTTTTTTTTCAAAGGATATTAGAATTGTGTCTACGTACATCGCTCGTTCTTCCCAGTCATATCAAGGTCAGGTCAGGATCTGTTTAATTGTTGGTACGGTTATTAACTTTTTTGTTTAAAATTTCCTGCTGTAAATCGGCGAATATCATATAGTTCAACCTTATTTTCACCGACCGGCCTCAGTATAGATTTTTCAGTCCTTGTCAGGTATTATCATAAGGCCTTTTGTGTCTACATATACAAAAGCGTTTTAATGAGACGTACTACGTCTTCCTCGAAGTATTTCTATTTACAAGCTACTCGCAGTACAAACTTTAGTTACTCCATACCAAACGAAACGAAATTCCTGTTTGTAACAAGAAAAACCGGAAAGAGTTCATGTCAGTGGGTCATTACGCAAGACATAACAATACATATATGCAAGCTGCAAAAATGGCGACATCTATCTATCGAAAGCACACTGAAAGCACTCTTCAATTGACATACTGTATTTTGTTTCGTGCAAAAATCCTATATTTTTTGTACAAAGCAGATTACTAATTCATCAAACTTTTGTTCCCAAACCACAGCTGTTTAAAAAATAAGGGGAAAGGAGTATCAGATAATCCTCAGTATTAAATGCTCTATTTACTTTTTGAACTAATTCGCCTGATTGGAAACCCAGCAAGGGTATAACAGACGCTGGTTTTCCGACTGTGAATCAATCCAAATAAACATTCCGATGACTCTCTGGAGACAGGCCGAAGGTTTGAGTTTAAACCATATTCCTCATATTCCATTATATCAGTCAGATGCAGTAAGGTTATAGATTTTATTTCCTCAATGCTCAATAACCACTTGTGAATCCGACAAAAAAGTAATCACGCTTAGTGATAATTTGGGATTTTCAGTTCTTTTAAAGCAGTGTTTATCCTATACAACTCATGAATGAACAGAGTCCCACGAGCCCAGTGCCCGATACAACTTCTGTTCAACGACTGAACTGTCCCAGATCACTGAGACTTCCTCGTCCCTCTTATTTTGCGAAAAAAAAATGGGTACCGCTTGTGACCGCGAGCCTCGCGCTCGTTCAAATGCGAAGCGAGCTCAGAGTGCCTGTAAAGGAACCTGTCACTTAAATATTTTGACAACCAACTGATACGTTATGCTTCTCTAGGTAATCAAAATGACAGACGAGGAAGATACAAAATTCACAAAACTCTTTGTCGGAGGAATTCCTTACCACTCTGCCGATGAAACACTCAAGGAGTACTTTGAACAGTTTGATGAGATAGTGGAAGCAGTGATCATCCGAGAACGTAACAGTCAACGATCCAAGGGATACGGATTTGTAAGTTATTCTTGTTTTGTGTTTGTGTTTGTTTTTTCAGTGGTAAAATTAGTTGTAATAAAATAGTTTCTTGATTCTTGGCATCAAATGGCCTCCCAAACAGTTTTGGATAATTCTGTATTGTGAGAATGTGTAAGAAGGTAAAAAGTACAAAACTTGTTGAACTTGTCACTAGCATTTAGTGACACCCCATGCTAGTTTCCAGTACCTTGCGTTCTAGTTCTCCGTTTCGAATTCCTGCCAAACTAAACCTCAAATTCAAATTTGGATGGCAAACTTTCTTCTTCCAATATCTACGTTATTGGCTCATCATCATTCCTTCACATTTATATACTGACACAGCTAGAGACGCTGTTCTTTGCCATTTTCGCTATTATATGCGCTACTCGCATTGTTGTTGGCAACGACATCGACATGCCACGTATTTTTACTGGTCCTGAAAGTAAAACCGACATTTGAATAAAGTCCATTACATTTTTTTAAGGTTACCATGGCAACAAAGGAAGGAGCCGAAAGAGCCTGTGCAAACAAGAGACCAGTCATTGACGGCAGACGGGCCAATGTCGACCTAGCGTACATCGGTGCCAAACCAAAAACTCCGAAAGCACCTCAGAGAGAGGATGCTGCCAGCCCAGAATGCATCAGTGCTCCTGCTTCACCGACACATTCTGAGGAGGATGCTGTCACAGACAGTGGGACGGAATGGGTCACTGAGGAACAGTGCTCGAGTTACAGCACCCCTCAGAGTTGTCATGGTAACTACGTGTATGACTCGTGCCCAGCTCCTGCTCCAGCACCCATGATGCTCCAACCTGTCGAACTAAAACCAACATGTGTCAGCGGCATACAAACTGTCAACTCCAATCTACCACTGATGAACACGATGACGTATTACCAAGGAAACGTACCACCGTACTCATCACCAGGCAACGCGACTTCTGTTGACCCAAAATTCCTGGATCAAACAGCAGTTAATTTGGTCACCTTTGTGCCCCAGCGCACTGTAACTACTCCATCACAGAACGCAAGTCTCACTGTGCAATGCCTGCCACAGTTTGGCCAAGTTCCGCCTCAACCAACAACAACAAAGCTGATCCCCAGTGCGCGCTACATCTACACTGTGCCCGTGTGGTATGTGGACCAGGGTAGGGTGTCCTGTGGTCAAGTCAGCTTAGAGCCTGTGTCGAGGGTGTCCTGTGGTCAAGTCATCTTAGAGCCTGTGTCGAGCTATTCTCAACCACCTTTGATTTCTGGGATTGATGGAAGCAACAATGGCGACTTTTCCGCTTGTAAAATGTACCAGATACCAACTTATTATTAATTAACATTATACCAGCGTCACTATGGGACTGATGTCTTTCTTTCAATAACACTCAAATGAACAATAAGTAAATAATTATAAGTCATGAAACTACTACTTTATTTTAAAACTAAGAGTTTCTAAAAATAGACTGAATCGGGAACAGTTTTAAACAATTTTTAATCAATTCACATCTAGCGATAGAGATGCGTTTTTCTTTTTCATTACTGATACAATATTATAAGGTTACTTTTCACCATCTGATTGTAAATAAACTTAGTCCGGCATTTCCAGTTTCTGTAGCATGAAGCGACTAGGAGTATTGCTGCTCCATGAATGGGATGCTACAATCGTCGTGGTCAAAACTAGTTGAGACAAATGAATATCACACATTTTTCACAAGTAACTTAACCAACGAGCGGGTAAAAATATTTTTATCCCCCTCTCCACTTGCTCAATGTTGTTTCATGGGGCTGCCAATTCATCCTGCTTCGATTTAACATCGTTTTCACAACGCGACAACATTGAAATGGGGGAGGGGGTTGAACAAATAGGCTGTAGTGCTCAAATTGTTTGAAATTTGGTAAAGTGTCTCAACAGTTTTGACCACGATTGTAGTCTATCACGGGTTCCCATGGTTACCCCATAGCATTTTTTGTCAGGTTGCCCAATTCACTCAGTGGTACCTTTGATGGTATCCTGTTTTAGAGAGCCACTGCCACAAGAACGCATGAGCAGAACAAATAAGCAGAATGGCCAGGCCATAGTGTAACAAAATGTGGATAATATTATACACCGCATGCGCACTAGTAGCATTTTGTGCTCGTGGTAAAAGCGTAGATCATATCAAATCTGGGCTGGTCTTAGTCTGAAGTATCAGCCGTCTAGACTAGGCTGGTCTATCCCTAAAGGCTTCAACTATAGTTTTTAAAACTAACTTTTCTGAATTTTTTAAACTAGTCGTTTTCCATTGAGCCTATAGTCGTTTCTTGACACGATTGACTTTTCCAATCTGCATTACATCACGAGGAAATTCCAGGAACAAATTACAGAACTTGGTATAACATTAGGATAAAATTAACTTATCTTTCTTATCCGAAACTGTCTCTAGATAATAATTATAGTGTTGTACAGTAAAGTAAATTTTTAAAATATGGTCTTTCAATTTCTTATATATTGGCCTCGATGAATGCTATAAAACGTATTTTGTTTTTCAAAAGACAATTAACTATATACTCGCAAAAATTATTGTATATCGTTAGTAAGGTAAATTAAAATAATGTCGTGTAACTTGTTTTCAGTTCAAGGCGTCATAGTTATTATATTCTCGGCCGAGGTCCGTCTAATTACCTACAAGCCGTATATAGGTTCTTTTTAAGCTTCCATCTCCTGGGGGGACTTCGATATAAAAGTGACTGGGGTGATCGTCGTTACCTTTTAGGAGTTAAAACTCGTGGTTTGGTACCGCTTAGGGTGTTTAAATCTAAAATGAATATTGCTAGAGTTAATCCGGTACCTTTTAGGGTATTTAGCAAGAAATAAATATGACAACAACTCGGGGTGAAAATTAATTCGAGCCACGCGCACAAAACGAGATTCTGGTACCTTTTAGGGGTTCTTAATTTTCCAAAATTCCGACGATCACCCCGTAACTTTTATATGGGAGTCCCGCCCCTCGGGCCTCGAGCTCACCACCACTGCCGTCACCACCACCCATTGCCAGCAATATCATATCAACATGATATATTTATACCTCAGATTCTGTAATTCTTGTCAGAATACTGATAAGATGTACAGTGAAGATGACGCTACCGTTGCCACTCGACAAAGTTTTTGATTAATTTTTGACATCTTTTGGACAACTTTTTGACGACTTTCGACTTTCCGTTTGACTTGACCAATCAAAATCCAAGGAGTGTTGGAGGCGGAGTCGTGAAATTTGAATGGTTTTAGTTTCTAGTCTAGTTCAAATGTGGCGCCACTGAAACGGAACCCATCAAAGTTGTCAAAAAGATGTCAAAAATTAATCAAAACTTTGTCGAGTGGCAACGGTAGCGTCATCTTCACGTCACGTCATCTTCACGGTAGCGTCATCTTCACTGTAAAACCACTCAGTGAAAATTAGGTTCATTCTTACCGTCTAGCCTCCTCCGCAGACAACTCTTACATAAAAGCACGAGTGAGAGACTGGTACGGAGGACAAAAAGGTCCCCAGTGCCCGCTCTTTTGCCCCTTTCTTGCCCAGACCCCGGAGACCAGGAGTTGCCTGCGGAGGAGGCTACTTACCGTCATGGCCTGTTATAATTCTCATTTTTGCGCCAGTATGGCGCGGGAAAATGAATCTAATAATTAAACAGGACTATAAATATGATCAACTTACCGGACTTTTTTTCGAAAACTAAACTGGAACTGAGCATGTTTTAGGAACCGTTATGTAGACTACGTATGTATCCAGTAACCCTTTCACTCCGGAGTCAAACCTTGAGTTCTAACGTTTGAGTCTGTGGATGAAACCCTAGTGTGTGATCATTCAAATGAAAGTTGTTGAGCAGTACTTTCATGTGGTATTGTTTGTTTTTGACAATTTTGCAAAATGGAATTCACTGCAGATATTTTTTCCTGACTCTCTCAACATTTGTTGAGTCATGTTGAGAGATGTCGAGACCATGCCGTGTCAAACGGATTCAACATTTCGAGAACAAAAAAAATATTTAGAAGATGTCGAGACAAAGGGGGTGTCAAACGGCCTCAGCATCGGCTCTCAACAAATGTTGAAACAAATGTTGAGACCGTTTAATCGGGACTTTACCGGCGAGCATAAATGAACACTTGCAAATTTGTCCACGTCGATTTTTGTTGATACAAACAATACAGTGATATTGGCCTTTGTGTGTCTTTGTGCAAAGCTAATAAAGACGATCTACATGACTATAACTTCTTAGAAATTGGACAGTTTTAGAGTTAACTGATAAGAGTCAGGCTTACCTAGCTTAGATGATTATAATTCCTGTTGTTTGTTGCTGTTGCTGTATTTTTCTCAGGCTCAGAGTCCGCCTTCAAAATTCACATTACAAAGACGTCACAATAATCTGAAACGTGCCGCCTAGCGTGACCCTTATATGGGGCATGCGTTGCTTTGTGACATAATCATGACGATTTTACGTGATTGTCGTCATCGCAATATGCACAATATATCCCCCGGTGATTACACAATAATTTGGCTTCACGATTTTACGTAAAGGAAACTCTCCGGAAAAGAGTCAATTTTGCTTTTATATAGAACTTCCGGTCGTTCAAGCTAGAATACGACCTTTGATCAAAAGTTCACGTTATTTGTCTCATTATTGGAAATTTCCTTGATTCGGTTGTATACAAAACAAACAAGCTACATTGTATTCATTTTGAGGGACCTTTTCAACAATTGTCGCCATGTTATACAGTAAAAACCCGCGTGTAAGAACCTACAATTTTCTAAGTTTGGCAAAATAGGTTCTTGTATTTGAGGGCATTATACAGCATTTATTCATAACTGTATTGCTTCAAGCCTCATGCAAAACTCACTAAACAATCTATATAAACAAATATCTCTTCAACAAGAGCTGTAGAATAAAAAAGAAAATAATTAGATAATTATAGCAAAATAAAAATATAAAATGGCAAATTTCTGCCAGCAGGTTCTTAAACCACTAGGTTCTTACACGCGGGTTTTTACTGTACCGCAATTCAAATGTCCACCCCACTTTATATGATCGATGTTATTCGCTCTTCTCCCCAACCCTGTCCCAAGAGCCGAGAGTTTTCGACAGTTTTCATTTATCCTTACACTGAATATCAACGCAGTTCAACCCCGGGGGGTACTCCCCAAAAATTTGGGTGGGGTGTGCGGCATGCTTCTTGAAACCCTTACCCTATTTCAGACCAAAATATGTGATTTTTCCTACTCTATTTCAGACCTGACCCAATTTAAAGTGAAAATGGCAAACATCTCTACCCTATTTCAGACTAGTAGGCAAAACATACCCTATTTCAGACCAAAATGGTCAAAATCTATACCCGTTTTCAGACCAAAACGGCTCAAAAACCATACCCTTTGGCGCCGCACATACCTATATAGCTTATATAAGGGAGTACCCCCCCCCCGGGAATTCAACTTGGGAAAATTGTGCTGATATACCACCAGATTCTCAGAACCGTGAAAGTTAAAAGCTATGTGCGCAATCACTAAAAAGAAATAGCATTTTGAAGTTAGGCCCAATTTATACGTCGCATTTCAGTCGCGTCGAATGTAGGATTCAAGTCCAAAAAAACTCGCTGAAACGCTTTAAATCAGCGCAATGCCCACGCAAATAACAAAGTAGAACACGTTGCTTCCATGGTGTATTGCAACGTAGTCGAATCTACAACCTAAGACAGAAGTGTTGGCACGATCAACAGAATTAACTTCCAACCCCCCCCCTCCCCGTCTCAATGTTGGGTTGCAGCCACATTACCGCCCAACGAGGTGCAACCTTGTTACGGGGGGGGGGGGGGGGGGGGGGGGGGGGGGGGGGGGGCATCTTTAGTCATTGTCAGACACTAACTTTATAATAACAAAGTTTTAGCGTCAATAGGAGAGAAATTTCTATTTGCAACAGTGAGCGTTCCAACTACTTTTGTCTTCGGTTGTAGTAATACCTAGTAATACCTAGTACCGAATAATAGTAATTTTATATTGATTCGATCTTACGATAAAGTAGGAGGGGGAGGGTAACGTTAGTCTGAACGATATTTTTAGTCATTTTATAATATTTTATCACGGAAGATACGATATAGAAAAGGTTTTAATATTTAATATTTAATGTATGTAATTAATATACCATTTTACTTATTTATAATTTCACGTTCACGTTTTAACGAGCTTCTTTTAGCTCCTGAGTGATACGTTGGTAAATAAATAGAGGTTATTCAGCGGAAAGTTGTGTAATACTGCTGGGTATTTTACGAGTCAGTTTTTATTTTTTCGAGCCTTTATTAGGCGAGAAAAAATAAACACTGACGAGTAAAAAATGCCCAGCCGTATTACACAACTTTCCGCTGAATAAATTGTTTATTAAATATAGGCTTTCAACAGTGTTTTCCGTAGCGCGCGGTCAGGGGGACTGAGACCCGTGTAATACGGTCTCATATCTGCTCTCCTCTTTGTGCGTATTCGCACTCTAAAACGTCACGTCGTATAATAAAGTATCTTATCTTATCTTTTACCAATTTCTGAATTACATTCGACGCGACTGAAATTCGACGTATACTGAATTGGGCCTCAAGTGTCATTGGGCAGTGAAGGCTGTGGCCTAATGTGTGCTTCTTTCTACTTCATGATATTTGCCATGGGAAGTAACTGAAATAATATTGACACCATAACACCTGAAAAGCACTTTAAAACTCTCACCTCGGTATATTTCGTAAGTTTTACATACACCTAATTGCAATAACGTTGTCATTCAAAAAGCGAAAAGCACAAGGCAAAAAGCAAAAACCAAATAGGAATTAATTAGGAATTGAAATTCGCTAGATGAATCAGCTTCGAATTGCATCAAAATGACACTAAGAAACTGATGCAAATGATTTCTCTCAATTTCATGATTAATATACACTGAGCTACAAACGTCAGGTGCGTGTTGTGAATGTTGCAAGCTATGATGATTATATGCTAATTAATTGCTATTTTGCTTTTTGCTTCAGTTGCTTTTCGATATGACAACGTTATTGCAATTAGGTATACGTTTATATGTAGAAAGCCAGAAAATGACGATACAGTCGTTAGAGGGTGGTAATGCCAATTGGCGATATATATATTGGTCAGTGGAGTGCACCGTCTACGTATAAACGTCACGATCACGCCGTACCAAATAACTTTAAAAAACGATGAAGAGCAAACTCGATACGTGAGCTTTCCAAATCCGCCACTCTGATCTGACTTATGTTCATTCGGAGAAACTGAATTCATTTCTTCCTTACACTCTCAGGATTCTATCGATAACTGAATGTTACCAAAATGGTGGGCAAGTGTCAAAGCCGGTCGTATCGGAAATTAACGACTCTCTCCAAGCTAGAAAGCCGGCTATGGAAAGCTTTTGTACGCAGGCAGCTTAGGAAAAGACGATCACCGAACGAATGAATCCCGAATGAAATTTTGAGCGCTCAAATAGACGAAAATCAAATAGACGAAAATCAAACAGTAAAAATGTTATTTGATTGGCTTTTTTTGACCGCCAATTAAAGCTATACACTCCTCGACTTGTATGACGTCAGTAGAGTGAGCGAACGCTATAGAGCATGGAAAATGTCACCTGGCAAAATACGCGACGCTCGGAAACTGTCGTGGAAACGATCCGGCACTGCGGTCGACTGTAGCTGTAGAAGATGCTTGTAAATCAGTACACGACAACTTAATTCGTTGGAAAAGGTGCTGTTGTTCATTTAACCCTGGATTTGAATAACTTATGACTTTATCAAAACATCGATTCTGTCAGTGTTCTCGTGTGTAAATTCTGAGGTTATTCATATTAAGTTCATTATATTGAAATATTCCTGATCAGTCTCTCAAGAGATAATTTACTAAAATATGTTAAGCTTCTTTTAAAGTAGTGATATTGAGCCGAGTATTTGCTCGGCTGAATGGGTAGTTTATAATAAACTAATGTGATGTACCGGTTCATTATATAACGTTATACAATTAGTTATAAAATGATCCAATTTTTTTGAGCAACAATCCGGCTGTAACTACTACATTAGCAACCTCGTTCCCAGGGTCTCTCATCTTCCCGCCCCCAGACCCTGGGAACGAGGTTGCTACATTAGGAGTCTCGCTACAGCCGAAGCTTTGTCATATTGAGTTCGCTCCAAAACAACAAAAGTGTCTTACAAAAACCAGACAGTAATAGAGATTGATTGCTATTCTCTTGTTGCTATGAATTAACTTGACGCAGAATAAATTAATTATTTAAATGGCTTAAAGATTTCACCAGGATTCAGTCAACTGCAGTACACTGAGAGTTTAAGAAATTAAAAGATGAGATTTCAAGATTTTATTCAGTCAATGACACAAGCTACTCGGAAATTTTTTTCTCTGAATAGCTTGTGTCGCTGACTGAAAATCATCTTTTTCATCCATTCTTAAACTTGACCATTATTTCTTTCTACACATAACCTTTAATTTAAAGATGTTTCAAAATAAAGCTTTCATTGAAGTCAACGACAAAAAACACAAACAAACATGTACCTACGTACTTCTTTTGAAAAGAAATACCTTCAACTCATTGTAATATGGACAATATATGTATCTGACCGGTTTCTTCAGTCAGATGTTACCGTGCATGGGAGGCGGCACGCTTATACAGTACATGTACGTTGATACGGTTTAATTTGGTAACACATATCAACAAAGATTTTCTAGGCAACAATTTCATTTCAGGAATGTGTTCTTCTAATTCGTGGATAGTGTCAGCTATTTTAAGACGTTACAAATCTGCTTATTGCAATATTGCATGTTTCACGGTCGGATAAGCCGTCTGTGACGTGACAACATGACGTCATCACTGTTGTGTAGTTCCGCACGGAGCACTTCAAAAACATTATTCAAACGTTGTTTTCATTTGCACGGGAATAAAATCACGGTGCAAATGTAATTTGACGTTATCTAAACACAGTTACGGGTAAACACGCTGCTAAAATGAATGAAGTAAAACGGAGAACGAAGTCCAAGTACTTTGAGCAAGAAATTTGGAACAATGTGCTGAAACAGAACTCTTTTGAATGTCGACGATTGAATTTAAAATACCACAAACTTGAAAAAGATGAGTCCATCACGGTTAAGTCATGGAATCAGGAACAACTGCTCATGTTAAGGAAGAATAAAAAGCTACGCGACCTCATGGCGGGTTCCGCAGGTTCCACTGAACATTTTACTCAACGAAGCAACGAGCTCAGTCCCTCAAAATATCTCAGTCTGCCACCATTAACCACAGCACAGCGCCCGCACTCGACGGCTTCTTGTACCCAAGGGACGACATCTTCGGGATTGTTAACCGGATCAACAGAACGACCACGGCCCGCTCGCATACTGATGTTACTTCTATTAGCACAAACTGTCTCTCGCCTAAGAAACACTCGAGGCAAGAAGAGGTCTGCCTTCCTGCAGTCTCACCATCACAAGTTCGACGAAGTTCACATTCCGCTTGTTCAGGGAGTACCAGCTTATCACACAGCGAAATAACCAAGCAAAGAAAAACAAGTTGGACTAGACCATCGACTCAACTGCATCGCAGAGATAACATTACGCCTTGATATGACAAGCTTCTGTACTAGAAGAACGTTTGCGCTTTAAACGAATTCCTTCGCTCGTGGAATCTATTGTTTCGGCTGATCCATTGGATAGTTTTGGTAAGAAAAGGTTAAATAATTAATATTGCCGTTATTGCAATTATAAGCACAAACTCAAGCTCAAAACCAACGTTGCAACTTTACTGATGCAAACTATTTAAAACTTTATTACAAGGAGCTCAGATGAAGCTGTGAGTGATTGATGAGAACAGACTTTTTTGAGACATAAGCTCCCGTGAACCAGAATTAATAATTATGGTATCACGGTAATTTTCTTATATGATCTTATTAGTTTAACAATGAAAACTCGAAGTTTTCACATTACAAGCAATCATCGTGAATTATAAAACTGGCAAGTAAAAATATCTTTACAACCTTCCATAGTAGTATGATTGATGGGGAATATTTTACTCCTTTAGATCACATAGCATATCGTAAAAGTATAGGACAGATATCTCATATATAATGTTTTTAAAGCAATTATAGCCATTTCCAGTCCCCTACTGATTTCGAAAATAAATGTATCTGTTAGGTATGGCTATTTTCAGTTTTTAAGCCAGTTTGTGCTCCGAAAGAAGCGGCCATATCAGGGTGATAAACGTCCAATGCAAACTGAGCCTCCCATTCAGTTTTGAAACTTCATTGCACGTCATTGGCTAGATCAAACAAACAGCCCATGCCGTACTCTCACGATAATCGAGCAAGGGATAGATCTTTATTATCTCTCTTGATGTCATGTAAGTTATAAAAAATAAAATAATTTGAAATGCAAAGCTAGTACTACAGACATTGAGAAGGGCAGATTTAATCACGGAAAATATTTCAACTAGTAGAACCAGAGGTCTATAACTAGAGGTTTCCATCTCTGGTATTGGGTCTTGGCCCATCAGATTCGCAGTTAGGCTATTTTTAGACATTTTTCGCGCGAAACCAGCAGCCAATCACATTGAAGTTGAACCATCTTTAAAATGATATGCGGCGAGCGCTACGCAAAGACAGAAACTTTGGCCAAGGAAAAGCGAAAAGCGCCACAGCAGAATGTAATAATTGTTTAAATACTTCACTAAATTTAGGTCAAACTTCGGTATACATTTTGTAAAACTATAAATCGACTGAGTGATTTTTCAGTTCAATCTAAATGAAGCATAATTTGTATGAATTCGGCGGCAAAACTTCTGGCGGACTGGCGCGCTGTCCAGCTAGTTGGCAAGTTGAATGAAAAGTGTTCTCCGCGGATTAATCTTCGCTCAATCTCTCCAAAGTTTCGTATATTCTGGAAAATTGTGCCGATGGTTTAGCTTAACATGGGAAGATTCGAAATAATTGTGGAGCTGAACATTATATTCATTTTACAAGTTGAACGGACAGCTATACGCAGCCGAAGGTTTCACTTGTTTACACGGCGGGCAAAACTTGCGCGACTACAGAATTTAATAAGCTTAAACTAAATTGTGTTGAAACGAACTGAGCTTAAAATCAAGTTCATTGAAGTAAAAGAACAAAGGAAACCCTCAATATCTACATGGATGGAAAGAAAGAGAGTGGTCTTCGAAGAGAATTTCACTGTGAAGAGATCTCACCGTCACGAACGCTTGACGAACTGCCGTGGATATTTATTGTGCTGATTGTAAAAACTTAATTCAGCTGGAATTGACAAGCCTCTTCGAAATACAAGGTAACAATACTGAATAGACTAAGCTTAAACTTGTGTTGTAAACAGGCTTTCATTCTTTGGACGAATTAATTAAGCTTATATGACCGCGGTTTTCGGATCTGATCTTCCCGTAAACTAATTTCAGTCTGCCTTTTGCTCTTTTAGTCGCATTAGTTGTACATTTACAGGAATTTCCCATTACATATTTCGTTCCAAACTTCGTGCATTATTTAGTAGAATTAACTTTTGTTTGATTTAGAAGGGCCAAGGTTTTTTACTTAATAATTTTAGCCATCTTTTCAAATTTCACTGTCAACCGTCTTGAACAAAAATTGTCGAGCGAGCGCGTTCAGTGACCATATTTGTCAGGCATGGTGCGTGATTGGCTGCTGGTTTCGCGCGAAAAAAAAATGTCTAAAAATAGCATAACTGCGAATCTGATGGGCCGCGCGCAATGCTAGATGGAAACCTCTAGTTATAGACCTCTGGTAGAACTACTCTTCTTCAGGGCCAGGTATCTTCATTCTATCTAGCTCTGGCCCTGACTTGAAAAAAACTAGTTCAGTCTCCTAGACTGAAATATTGGCCATTAAATCTGCCCTTTTCTATGTCCGTAGTAGCACCTTTGCATTTCAAATTATTTTATTCACACTTCGAGTGAGTCCGTACGTGTATCTCCTGTAAACCTTAATTTTCTCCTTTGATTGGTGAATCCACCACTCCCAAACGTTATTTTTCCCTCCGGTACGACGGCAATAAACACTTTTATTTCCATGATCAAAAGATCAAGTCTCCTCGGTACTGCTGGTCGGCGCTACATCAAACTGAACAATATATATCTCGTGATCATGAATATAATATTTGAATACAGCAGCACCACACAACGTAGCCAAATAAATCGCTTGGCTACCGGTTTGTTGCCGAATCTCTATCCTGACTCTTCGTGCCAGTAAGGCCGAACCCTGGGTGCCAGAGGTTTTTTTTCCCTTAACGAACCCTCTGGCACCCAGGGTACCGGATCTCTTGTTTAGAAATGTATTTGCCAGACGTCACTTGAAGTGTAACTAAACTGACTGATTGCAAGGCTGGCATGAACTACAACGGGGCAGGTTTATTGGCCGATATTTCAACTAGCAGTATAGTCTTCTTCGTGGCCAGGGCAGGTGCGGATCCAGACCGCTCTCCACCGTTTTACGGAAATCGCTCCGATTTTCCGAATGACTCAAAATCGCGGAAAATGCCATTTTAAAGAATGAAAACTTTTCACTCTCTAAAATGTTTGAGATGATCTCAAAAATGTTGCGGACTTCACTAGTTTCGGCGCTCAGACTCTTGGAAACCGGTGATGTCTTTTCTTGGGGATCCGCGCCTGCAGGATGTTATAAGGAAAATAAAATACAGGCGAGTAAGACATGATAGAAAGCCTGCCTGAACACCTGACCACTTTTAGAAGCAACGGATTCTGTAGCCTGCGTCGCAGAAGAACTCAACCGCCGGTTACCGGCGGTTGAGTTCGTCTGCGACGCAGGCTACGGATTCTATAGCCCCGGCGATGTTTAATTTTCGAACTGTTCAAAAAAAGGGTCCAGCCCGGTTTACTAAAAAAAAAAAAAAGCAAATTTCAGGGGTAAATTGTCTTGGCAACTTTTCCCGTGCGCTTTATTTATGATTTTGTTCTTGTTTAGTTTCTCCATTCATGAAAAAAAAAAAAAATAGCGGAAATCCATTAGCTTCAGTGATTCAAACAAAAGTGTGGCTTAAAAGTTTTGGCGTCAAATTTAAGGCTTTATGTTCCATCTTATACAAAGCGTAATGATGCAAATTGCTACGAAGAACGTATTTACATTTATAGCAGATGTTATTTGCCCATTGCTTCTCACGGCACGGGTGATAAAAAAATTGTTATCCGGCCGAATAGGAAAAAAAAATCCAAAGCAATACATCAAAATGTAGCATAGTTGGTCATAATATGACAATGCAGTTATACTTATGTCATTAATCCGATATATTTTTGCCTTCCAATTTAATAAGAATGTAGTTTAAGTTCGTTGAATTCCGACCTCAGGAAATTCAACGGTGTTCGCTTTAAATGTCTTTTTGTGATTTGTCACAAAATGAGGCAAACAATTTTATTTTTCCAATTTACACCTCAAGATGTTTTGAAAAGAGTACTGCCGGGAAATAATTCATCAAATATTCAAAACATGTAGAGACTTCTCGTTAAAATGAAGTTCTAGTGGAGGCGATTGAGATATTAGTCGTTGAAGTAGTTTCGATATCAACATGGTTTTTCCCCAAGTCATTGCCGGGTTCCATGCTCTTATCGACGTGATCGGCCTTCCTGGAAATGTATTGGTAATAGTGACGATCGTCTCGGAAAGAAGATTTCACGTGATGCAGTATATTCCACTCGCCAGCCTCGCAGTATCGGACCTTTTCTGTTTAATTCTTGGAAACTCGATCCGCATCGTAAGCACAGCACATGAGAAATGGTTTTTCGGCCAAGCAATGTGTCATCTCCATCCATCCGTTATACGATACTTCTACCTTAACACGGTTCTTCATCTGCTAGCCGTGTCTTATGACCGATACAACGCCATAGTCAAATCGCCTTTGGCGTACGATGGTACGATTACCAAGTCCAGAGTGGCGTGTATGGCTCTTATCTGGATAGCCCCTATTCCATTTGCCTTTGGTGCGTTCCTCAGTTGGAGACTGAGTTTCGTTTACAAACCAGAAGTGTTTTTCTGCGAGCAAAGATGGCCAGAGAGGGACGAATCAGTAGTTTCAATGATAGTGTTCATCGCCGTTCTCGTGGGCTTTGTTGTGCCCCTGATCATAATCATTTTTCTGAACTGGTCGGTCTTCAAGACGGCGAACACTCTCCAGAGAGCCACCATCCAAGTGGGTAGCCTCGATGACTCTGAAAGCCAGGCACAAGAGATGTCAAGGCGTATGGGTGAACGGAAGGCAGCTGTTAATGTATGCATTATCATTTCGGCGTTTGTGTTGTGCTATTTTCCCAGCTTTACAGTTCGTATCTGTAGTGCGTTCCTCAAGACATCAGAGGTTCCAGCCGAAGCCATTCAAGTTACATGGTGTATTTTCTTTACCAGTTCCATGTGGAACCCGATCATCTATTCCATCCGTAAAAGAGGCTTTCGAACCGGGGTTAGAAATGTCATGAGGCGGATTGGAATTTGTCGAAGTTCCAACGACATCAACGACAACATGATTAGAATGAACGACTTAAGTCACTTAACAGTTGGAGCCAACCTCGGCATAGAAGCCTGCACTACAAGAACAGCAGCAGCAGCAGCAGCAGCAGCAGCAGCAGCAGCAGCAGCAGTAGCAGCATCATCATCAGCAGCACCGGGAACCCAACAACATGATGGAGTGATTTTTCAGCGAAGTTGCCTTTCTCCGATTCAAGAGTTGACTGAATAACTGAACATGAACCAGCGCAATTTTAAACTGGACGAGGTGTCGTATTTTAATAAAATAAAAAACTCATTTTGTTAAAAAATAAAAAAAAATAAAAAAAAAAAAAAAAATAAATAATAATAATAATAATAAAATAAAATAAAAAATAAAAAATAAAATAAAAACTCATTTTGTTTGTAGCTAGTTGGCATGTTTCGTGAGCTCCATTCACATAAAAGCTTTGTAGTTTTGTCTTTACTTTATGCATAAACATTGCTTATAGGTTTATTGATCGACTTGAACGCTTTCACAATTCCCATATTTCCTCTATGTAGCCCCTCACTCTATTAAAGTGCCCATAACCCTCTCTCCTCCGCAGAGGCTCATATATGGGAGAATCAGCTGAACGAAGTGAGTGCAGGCGCGAGAAACCCGGAGAGAGCGACGGCGGGAGCCTCTGCCAGATACCACACCCAATATGGCCGCCATCCGGGGGAGGCAACTTTTTATCAGTGTTCCTCACCGGGGGTACGGTGGTGTATGTATAACTGCCGTATGTCAGTAAAATGGCGGCTGCATCAGAATCTGTTCGGAAGTTTATACGCGATGTACAAGTAGAGAACTAAAACTTTAGATGCATGGAAATCTGAATATGTTTTGTTGTGTTCTGATGGGTTGATCTACAGAATTCAACATTCTCGAGACCCGCCATGTGGCGATCAAGAAATTCAGGAAGCAAAGGATTCCCCAGCCACTGAAACTCTCAACAACCTATTAATTCTGTCCCAAAAGAAAAGAGAACAAGTAAGCTTAGTTTTCCGGCTATGAAATGTGTTTTATTAATCTCTACGTCAGTGTTTAAAACGTCGAGTGCAAAACTTGCGATTCAAACCAAAAGCTGTAAGCTTATTAAGTTAAACTAAACGCTAAAATTAAACGAAATGCAACCAGCACCCAAAACACGAAATACAAGAAGAACATTTACCGTCAAGAGACATCTCTTGGAGCGAAAAGTCAAGCTCTTCCGCCATTGTTTCCAAAGAATAACACACTTGCAAGACCACCCCCCACGGGTTTCAGGAGGGTCTTCGCGATCAATTCGGAGACCAACATTTTGGCTTTTTTTAGTAAATATGAAACCTCGTCTTAAAAATAACGATCGCTAACTGTAGCAACATACCTAGCGCTGATTTTTGCCAAGATTCAAGCTGTCAAATTAGCGAGGGCTGAGAAATCGTCCAATGTACAAGAAAACGACAAAGATGTACAAGAAAACGACACAAATCTGGCAGAGGCTCGCCGCTTCGTTGATCGATCCGCCAGTTACTTGCGCCTGCACACACCACGTTCAGCGGATTTCTCCTAAAAACCCCATTGAGCCTCTGTGGAGGAGAGAGCCCATAACCTTTTTTATTTTATTTTCTCATCTGAATCTAAACATCACCCAAGGAACTTCTGCGAAAAAAATTTGAGATTTGCAGAAAACGCGAATTGTTTATGAATTTTATAAAACTTTCAAATTTGCCGCCATTTTGGATCACCATTTGCTTTAGTCTCCCCTGGGTCCTTCTCGGTTCACAAAGGATCTGTGACGTAGATTAAGGAACACGTGACATCAGACAAAGGAACTGTGACGTAGATTAAGGAACACGTGGCTTCAAAACAAAGGAATTGTGACGTACATTCAGGAAAATGTGAGCCCGCCGGCTTTCTTACAGCGGGACGGGTATACCAAACAAAAATAGGATTTTGAAGATTTGAAACATTCATAAAAAATTCGCGTTTCTGCAAATCGCAAAAAATTTTCGCAGAAGTTCCTTGGGTGATGTTTAGATTCAGATGAGAAAATAAAAAAAAGGTTATGGGCACTTTAAGCCATAAGCCTCCCTTTCAGGGTTATGTTCTAAAAAAATAAATATTACAAATAAATACTTTAATAGCTTCTCTCCTCAACCTTAAAACGCTTCACGTCCATTTATTGTTTTGCGGTACTCTCGGTCCGCAAATTTTTACACTTCTTTTTCGCGTTTTCTTTTAACTGAAATCCACACAGGAGAGTAAAATCTCGCTACTTTTGATGAATTTATTATTTCACCTGTTAGCTCAAAACTGCACAAAACGGGTGTTTTTCGCTCACGCGGGCACTATCGATCCGAGGTTTTTGCCGGATGGGCACTATCACCTGACAGTGTCTCTCCGCGGATGAACACTATCATATCATGTGATCTATTTAAACCAATCAGAATCGGAGAAAATTTAGTGGCGAACTATAACGGCTGATAACGGCTCACTTTATCGCGCTTCTCGCTCGATGGACTAATGGAAAGACGGACTGCTAGTAGTCTATAGAAAACACGCTCAGTAATGGAACTGACAACGGAAAAACAGACAATTAGATGCGTAAGCTTCAAATGTAAACAGTTGAAACGTTTCAATGCAGAGGGCCACATGACGCACGGAAAACAATGATACCGCTTCGTTTCCAGATCCCTTTAATCAAGAGATGCACGTACTAGAATAATTCAGAAATGCAAGACTAGTACTACGGGAATACAATCGGGAAGATTTTTAATAACCAATATTTTGACTATTGTAAAACTACACTCTCTTTGTATAAGAACGCCGAAATTTCAGTGGAGTTCAAGCTGGGCCGAGAACTCATGACTCAATGTTCTTATTTTGGTGCAATTCAGCCTGGAAACATAAACATTGCCATGTATTCTCTCTCTTTAATTTGTATTCTAGAATACTAATAATAAAATCTCTTTGTACACGTTATCCAAAATCATAGTGTAATACAGATTTTATGAGTATGCGGGACAAATTATTTTCTATTTTTTGAATACAAATAAATACAAATAAAATGTTCTTAACTATTATAAACTCCCAGTCCTGGTACGTTCTTAGTATGATTTTTAAATTTTGGCCAGTCTGATCAGCCTCAACTAGCCTGAGAAAACAGACGTCCGCGAAACGACGTCTGTTTTCTCAGGCTAAGCCTCAACGTTCTTATAGAAAATAAGTTAACAAAACAAACAAAGTGTACCAGAGGTACAGAAGTCTAGAAGAACTACGAGAACTACCAGTAGAACTTAGTAGAACTACAGAAGAAGTCTAGAAGAACTGCGAGAACTACCAGTAGAACTTAGTAGAACTAGAACAAGGCTGTCGGTTCTACTAGTCGAATTATAGTACACCCTAAATAATTTGAAATTGTGTAAACAGCTTCTACTAGCTGCTGGTAGCAGCTTCTTCCGAGCTGTAAAGCTAGTCATCCAGGCGTGACCGGGGTTTGCACGTTACCACCAAAGAAAATTAAACATAACCGTGCAAGCGTGCATACAATCACGCTCACCCCACTCAGAGATTATTTCTATATCATGAATAGAAAACACGAATTTTAAAGTTTACGCGATAAGCTGTTTCGAGTAGACGCCGGTAGAGTGATTAACCTGCTAATAAGATATAAGGTTCCGTTTTACGCAAAGTGCAACGAACTTTTGTGAACCATTCCGTGAAACGGGTATTTTTGGGGGTCTGATCTGATAGTCACGTTCTGGAAGTTAATTTATCCAAGTTGCATGGATTAAGACACGAAAGAAAAGAAAAGAATCATTCGGTCGTAGCGGCAATTAAGGCCATTTCGAAGCATGGAATTATTTTCTTTCCCTAATAACGACAGAACAATGGTTGCTAAACCACAAGTCCGTGATTCGTGATCAAGACAAAGAACGTCTAAGTGAATGACATAAGTCTTTGTGTCAACACCCACACCATGTCGTGACCTATGATGTATATAGACTGAAGTCCACTTAGAGCGTCACCAATTCACGTTTGTTTTCACAGAGAACGCATCTATACATAAGCTTGTTCGGCGGTGATTGAAGAAATTCTAACTCAACAGACATGATGAGGACTCTTAGAACAGCTACTCCAATTCCTCAGCCTTCATACGATGACACAGTTTGCCCAGAAATTTTGCCTTCAAGAAAATTAAGCTTAGCATCTTCGACGCATCTGCCTACATTGCGTGAAGGTTCGTTGGCGCTGTCAAGGATTGCACCACCTGTCTTTGCGCCATCTGAACTAGGAAAAACTGAGATTATAGCGCTTGTTGGATCACCTTCTCACCCCAGAAGAGGGCAGCTGTTTAAGTCAGCTCTGGAGAGAAGAAGGAGATCTCAAGAAATCTCTCGGCTTCCAAATTTGATCAGTGGAGAAAATGTTGACCCTGACAGTGCATACATGACACCGCCGGCGTCTCCTGAATGGGTTGAACTGAGACTTCGACGACCAGAGCAAAATTACGAACTGACAAGAGCAGTTTCACATCCAGTCCTTTCACATTCTACGCTGGCTGCTAGGACGACACGATACTCAAACTCTAAAAGTTTGCCAAAACTTGACAGCGCGGAACCCTCAAGAACACTGAATCATTCGGCTGAGCTTAGAAGACATATCCAACAAGAAGAGATGGACTATGATCTCCATTCGACTAAAGCTGTCATCTTAGAACGTTTTCTGAAAAGTCAGAGCTAGTTTCTGAACAGTCAGATCTAGATGTATATAGTATGTATAAAACTGTTCTTGAAGACGTAAATTTCAGACGTAATTTATTCTAAGTAAAATGAATTGTTTGCGCCGGTTCACAAACAAAACTGGATAAACGCCATGTATACAAACAAACCGGCCTTATTTTTATTTCAATTTTGTAAAGTTTTGTAAACAAAGACGCAAGTTTTTTTCTGAAATGACCTTGGTCGGTTTTTGTTTGTTGGCGTTTAGCCTATTATATCATATATTGTAGCTAGAAATAGGATTATAGAGAAATTTTGTAAATATTTGGCTTTATGATGTATTATATTAATGACTGAATCAGAGATATCCAAGTAACTACGAAAACTGACATACGTACTTCAATAAACCGGTGAAGAAAGGTGAATTTTGTACTTGACATTGTTCTGTCGTGGTTTCGAAACAGTATTTCGTTTTTTCATTAATTACTAATACTATGAGTTTTAAAGTGTAAATTTCGGAGTACTTCAGCCGGGAAAGCATTTACTATTGAATTTTTTTTTCAGTAGGGACATGTTCAGTCCCGGATGTTCAACGATATCCATAGGAATCATTTCTAAATTAATAAAATCAGTTTGAATTTACGTGATGGGAAGTTGTTAAACGCGCTAAAACGTAAGGATTGCAAATTAGACAATTTCAGACTAGACTATTTCAGTTCGTAATCTGATAGTCACGTACAATCTTTAAAACTTAGAAGAGATAGTATATCAGTGTATTATTCAAAGGCGCCCAACAGATCGTTTCAGTGGAATATCTGTTCGAAAGGCCTGATTGCCTCAGAAATTCGGAATAAATTCTGATGAAAAACTGGAGTTTTCTTTTAGTGAAGTAGGCACCTCGAACTTTTGTAATATGGGAAAATTAATGAATGCCTGTTGTTTTCGGAGAGATAAAAATGTCGTTTTCGGTACAAAAAAAGGCCAGCTAGGAATTTCGGAACGACAAACAGTAGCTCGTAATTTCGGGCAATAAGATTACGTTCCCTAAAAATATCTGCTACTTTAATCTTCAGCTAAAGAATTCGAACAGATCAGACACAACAAGTATTTTGCCTAACTGTCCTCGTTGGGTGCCCTGCCGACTTTACAGCTGGCGATATCAGAATGTCACTCCTTCCTTAAAATTTTTGCAACAAAACTTCTTGAGCCTACATTTTATCTTAGAAAATATGTAAGAAAATATTTTCTCTTAAAAAAATATATAAATATTTGGAGGAGCTGCAACCTGGCACGTTCTTTCAGTTGAGTACGTGTTGGCCTCAGGACCAAAGAAGACAAAGGTCATAAAAAACAATGTCTCTACAACGTTCCATATCTCTGTTAACAGCTGCTCACTTTCGTTCTGTTTTTCTTTATAAACAAATTCTCTGTAAAATAAACAAAAAAATATTCCAAACGCCGGCCAACGTTTCACACTTCATTCCTGTCAATTATGTTCTAGCTATATGGCTTAGATCTGTTGCTGATACTCGCACCCTTGGATGGGTCACACAAAACTTATCTTATCTTATCTTTTCACCTCAATCTTGAATTTCTGTTCTTAGTTTATTCCCTTCCGTAAGTTGCAACAAAGTTTTTCTGTCTTTTTGCAAAAGTCGAAATTCTAAACGTTTTTTGCGCAATATTGACCGGTGGAAGTCCGTTTCCTTCTGAAGGAAACCCTTAGCCCTTATTTAAACGGCCAATATCTTCTATGAAAGAAACAAGGACAAATAACTTCCTTCCGTTATAAAGCGCTGAATCACAACTGCGTTTGGCACTTTGGCGAATTCGCAGGGCATTTATACGTCTACTACCGAATGGAAACCATGGCAGATTAACAAAAAAAAAATGAAATATTTTAATTTCTGTGTAAATACAACCACTAACGTAACGACACCAAAATGATCAAAAAGCCATAAAGACACCGGAAACCCAAAAGAACGCAAGATCACATCATATCATGGAACTGCCAAAGGAACACGTGATCACATCATGGAACTACCAAAGGAACACATGATCACATTACGGAACTGCCAAAGGAACGACATGATCAGTCGACACGTAAACCACAATTATTTGCGTGATAAGGACAAAATTGATTGGGCGCGGTGACGTCAGCAAAGAGTAAAGTTAATAATATTAATTTCAATATATTCGAATTCTAGTCATTGTTCTTCAGTACTTTGAATGGCCGCCGACTGAGATTTAGTAGTCTATAATTCTGTTTAAAGATAAATACAGGCGGTCGTATATAAAACAAATACATTCCGTGACTACTCTATGTGGCCGTGGCTGATTTTAAACAAAATTCACTAGGCCAGGAACCCTGCTGGGATGTAATTGGAAATTAGAAGGCCAGTTTATATTGCCAGGCAAGTCTCAATAGAATCTCTGCTTTTCTAACCTCGTTTCAGCAACACTAGATATTATTATTTTTTAATCGAGATTTAAATGAAAATCGATTTCTTAGTCAACTTTTATTTTTGAAGTGTTACTTGAAAAGAGTTATTGAGCCATTGGTAGCCCTTGACTCCCAAAGTCAAACCTGGAGTCAATTACCGTGGTTCTAACTTTTAAGTCTGTGGATAAAATCCTAACATGTGACCATTCAAATGAAAGCCATTGAGTAGTACTTTCAAGTGGTGTTGTTTGTTTGTAACGAAATTTTTTGAAATGTTTTCAATTTTGACTTGGCCACTTTTGGGAGTGAAAGGGTTCAGTAACGCACTGCTGAGCCCAAAGAAAGTCAGCCGCAGGAGGCTAGCCATTGGGAAGTAGTGCTCTAAAATCATCTATATATAAAATACGCTCAAAATCAGGAGACCATAATTGCCCAAAATGAAATACGTTTGTTGAGTTCCCCGAATGTAAGGTGCAATGCTCTTTTTGCTGTGGACGGTCTCTATATAGGAAATGCTTCAAAACTTCAGACGCAACGGGGTGTGTTGCGTGCGTGCCAAGTCACTGTTTATAGTGTGATCGATGTTCGATTTAATTAAATAAAACACCTGAGTCATTGTCAGCACACAGTTATTTCGTTAATCGTCGCCTTATGCGGGCGTAAAAGGCGCCATATTCTACTGATCGAGCGTGTAATCAGTTTAAGTATCACGTGACTAGCACGGTAGCCATATTGGTTTCAGTTGAGCAGCTACTTTGCACCTACCACACGATACCAGCAAGATGGCCACCGAGCAAGTGTTGAATTTATGATGAAAGACGCCATAAGTAAGTAAGCAAGTAAGTAAGTAACTAAGTAACAACTTTATGAAATGAAATACGTTTGTTGAGTTCCCCGAATGTAAGGAACAATGCAGGGAACGGTCTTTTTGCTGTGGACGGCCTAATATATAGGAAATGCGTCAAAATTACGGCTGTTGCGTGCGTGACATGCCTTTTCAGAGCGTGTAATAAATTCAATCACCACGTGACAAGCACGGCAGCCATCTTGGTTTCAGTTGAGTGGCTCCTTTGCACCTCACGGTAAGCAAGATGGTCGCCGAGCAAGTGCTAAATTTATCACGAGTCTGGATTATCACTCTGTGCCGACAGTTTATATTAAGAAGACGGTTCTAATATAATAGTCATACTGATTTTGTCTTCTATCATGCAAAATTTACGTGTGTTAGGGAAAATGTTTGCTATTCACTTATAAAGTGATAGAGTCAGTCATTTGTAGCAGCAATTAATAAACCAGCACTAGTACAATGGCTGAAACTACCCCCTCATGCATGAGATTTAATGTCTCTGCACTAAACACGGTTGTCTGTGTAAAATCACTCCATGCTTTGACCTGTAGTGTAGATATATATATAGATTAAAGTTCCACCGCCGAAAGATCATTCAATACTTCATTTTATCTAGATCTCTACTTTTACCGAACACTACTAAACGCCGGTAAGCTATTTAAATTCGTAACCTGACGCATCTTGTTCACGGAAAGAAATTGATAAGTCAGAAGAGCAGAAGAGAACTTTTTTTAGTGCCTCCAAAACTAATCCAAACCAGACATTAAAAGAATTCTACAAATCTGAACTGAAAAAAGAACGCTATAATCCTAACAACAAGCAATCGTTAAAAAGTAGTTAAAACTGATATAAGATATTTAAGGAACATTCGTCCGGGGTGCATGCGAATTCGCACGTCCTTTTATTGGTGCGTGCTAGCCTCGGGCTGTTACTCAGCTCAGTATAAAGGTCATCAGTAAACACTTTCCATACGATTTTTGTTTCCATATTTTTCTCTAGAGAGCAGTGAATTTGTTTTGTCGTGAAGGAAAAATAGCACATCAAAACAAACCACCGTGTGTTCTTTCAACTCTTCTTTTTAAATCATGACCAACAATTATATTCCAGTCTACCGGCCAACAAACTATTTGCCCGAATTGGCGCCTGGTCGGCACAGTTTTCGAGCATTTTAGTCTGGAACAAGATATCGCCCAAAATGTCTTGTTTTTTAATGGATTTAAAACGAAAGCATTGGTAATATTTTTCAGTTTCACAAAAAACGGCATTAGTTTGGAACAAGGTAATCGTTTTGCTGCGGGCCCAGCGGCACACATGCAGCCAAGCCTCCTTCCTCGTCCCTCGAACCCCTACCCCACCCCACCGGAGTTTACGTAGCTGTGAATTGGGCTACACAATGTAGTTTGCTGCTCAGATGAGATCCCTGCAATGTTTTCACTAACTATAACTATTGTCGTTCAGTTTCTGTATTTCCTCGAACGTAATCAGTCTATATATATAAGCCGACGGGCTTATGTTTAGGATAAAAGTCTCCCCAAAAATTTGGGTGGGGGTGTGCGGCACGCTTCTTGAAACCCTTACCCTATTTCAGACCAAAGTATTTGATTTTCCCTACCCTATTTCAGACCTGTCCCTTAAAATTTCACACACACATACCTATATAGCTTATATAAGGGAGTACCCCCCCCCCCCCCCCCCCCTCCGGGACACCAACTCAGCTACGTGACCTGAGATATTCAAGCTCAACACTTTGCCTCACTCCTGCGACCCAACTGCATGCTGTCCTGCTCTATGCCAGAGCATATGCTTCAGTCATAACTGATATCGGGATTAGGATTGATTGTCTAGATACAGCATTTCTATCATGCCAGGTGTTTTTACCATTCAAGCTCACTCACGTGTACGGGAAGAGCTACAAAACTGTATTCGTGACAAAATTTAAAACCGACCGGAAACTCAAGACTAAATCATTAAAATTCGTCTGGTATACAAGCCTCTTCAGTAGCTCTTCAGTAGAGCAAGTGTTTTCCTGTTGTATACATCATTTTAAATGATGTGCAACTGATGAACTCTAGGTCTTGTGATTCTTGGCATTTATGTGACGATTTCGTAGCTAGAGTATACATTTCCTTAGCTTCATTCGCTTAGTTTGTCGTCAAGAGTCCCTTTTTGACAAATCAAATCATAAGTCTGAGAGTAGTACAGCCACAAGGTCTCAAAACTCTGCTGTCCAAGAACCGGAGGAACACGAAATCAGGAGAAAGGTAAATCAGAAAAAAATATTTAGTACACAATGAGCAAATGTCAGAATATGTCCGCCATAATGGGCATTAATTCCTTCTTCATGTTTGATATTTGTATATGTAATAGGACTACGAGCTGTCCAATTTGGGACTGAAATAATTGGATGATAAAAATTGGACGTGCTAAATTGGACGTGGCCGTAGGTCGCGTCCAATTTGGCAGTCAGAGGAATTTTTTGAATCCAATTATTTCCCAAATTGGACAGTTTGTAGTCGAAGAATCATGGAGGTGCATTTAAAGTATTAGAGCTGCGAAAATGTTGTACATGTAATTTTCTAAAAAGTGTATCAATTGTAGCATAATATTACTGAGTTCTACCAGATGGGCCAAAAAAGTCATTTGCTCCACTCGCTCTATTCAGTTTTGTTTATATCGGAAATGGAAAACGGTTACGTTATCCGCTGCACTGCTTCTCTGTCAGCAATTAACTGCAGTCGGCTAAGGAACCGCAGCACATCACTGAGCACGATGATGGGTGTTGTTCTTGAGCAACTCAAGTGGGTCACTCAAAGCCATATTTTGCCACTTTTTGGATACTTCGGTTTTTTCACCGAAGTATCCAAAAAGTGACAGAATGAGGCCGGCCCTTATGGTTTTGAATTTCAGCTGATAAGTATAGTTTTTAAAGTGGAATTCCAAAGAAACTTTACATTAACCTACCTAACTAATTAGTTATCCGCTTACTCAACTGAGATGGAATATGTTGTGGTGCTTTAAGGACGTCTTGTGAGCCGGTTGGTTTAGATGGTCATGAGGAACATTATATACACGGACAACTCATCGCTATTTATATTCCATAGACAGCATGGTCATGCATGCATTCGAAACACGTAACAACCTGTACGAATTGCAACAACGGAAATCATAATATATTTGTTTTCACTTCTACCAAGTTATCATTAATGAAAGATAGCTACTCACCAGTACCTGACTCAATGAACCTGTCACTGATCGCATGAAGCCATTCCGCGAGATACTCACTGCAGGAGTGGCAGTTCATAGCGTTTTTTATATGCAGTCCACAAAGACTGGCTCTTTGTCAAACGTTTCCTTTGGTTACATCCTTTGGTTTCGTCATCATTATAGCAATAAAGTGTGCCAATATGCACAACTTTGAAAATCACTATTTTACATTGTTTGCGTTTCCTCATGATAGGTAACTGTTTAGTAATATTACTGTCAACCGGCTGCACAACGTTGAAAATGAAGCTTGATTTTTGAGGTAACGAAGAAAGGACTAACGAACTAACTCTCCGTTTAAGTACTAAAATTGTGTTTTCGTTGTTTTATATTTTGCGTATTTAAACCAGTCCTTTTCTTTGTTGTTAAGGCAGCCCCGAATATACTTCAGGCGTGAATGACACCCTTAGTATTGCAAAAATGGAGCATCATTCCCAATAGCAGCCGGCCTCAAAATATATTTGACTTTTTATCGGTCATGCTGAAAAAATCCTTCAAACTCTCTTAGTATGACGTTTTAAAGAGCATATGCAAACCTTATCAGCACCAGTGAGTCAAACCGAATTCAACAAATTTTAAACTGCCGGGGCAGGTACACCAAGCTTTTCACATGAATTAATACAATTATATAATTATTGCCATCATGTAAAGACTCAGTAAACTGGACATTTTAAAGTAGCTTTGTCATGGTATATTAGTAATTTTTTTGCGATGGGGACAAAGAAGGTTAAGAATGGGATTAGGAACAACGAAAAATTAGGCTAAACTTTTCAAGATTTGCAAGACATCCCATTATTTCATGCAGCCCTATCTTAGTTATACTTTTAGACTGATCCAAACTACACACATTTACTTATTTTGATCTGTTCGTTCAATAGTAAAAAATTCGCCAGTTCCATCTAGTTTTAATCTACATGAACGCTGAAAACAATGGCCACACGATTTATGAATAGCTCTTGGTCGTGCAGCCGCGTGCATCAGAGCACGTTTTGGCTTAGAATGATTAACTTCCCTACAGTCTTTGCTTTGTTATTTAATAATTTTAAGAGCAAAAAATGTTGTGGTTAAAATCATTGTTGTTGACGAGGTTCACAGTTTCGGCTCAAAACACTACAATATTGACCGTGATACAATTGATGCCGCAGTCCGTTAACACCAATTCGTCGCTAAAACATTATATTTAAGGGATAAAACACACAACCAAATAATGTTTTTCTAAGATCGGATTACACAAATCCCCTGCTACTGTCTTCCCTGGACAGGCTTTGACCGTAGAGTCCTTATAATATAGATCCCTCCATTTACACTGAAGAAGATGAAACAGACTGAACGTATATGATACAAAGTCATTTTACATTCATTTGTCAATTGAAGAAGTGGACAGCCTGTGAAAACGATGCTGAACGAAGGAGAGTGCAAAATTTAAACCAGTGCAGGCAGGATTTAAACGGCAGAGGCAAGCAGCTGAGAAACTTCAGTCTAACGTGAATACTTAGTCTAAGACTTTCTCAAAACAAAATACATCGACATCGACAGATGAGCTAGAACTGAACTTGTCACTCAACTAGCGAGAACAGCAATTCTACTTCATAATTAATGCAACGGAATTAATTGAATTCAATCGCGAAAAGTTAAAAATTCTTCGAGTTTAAGGTGACTGTCCGGATAGATTTCATTGTTTTTCTGTCGGTAAAAGGCTCAGTTTTTCCACCTTGCTCTCTGTGGCAGTTTGAAAGATGTTTTACGACTGAGATTAGACCTGAAAAAAAAAATAACTGCCCATAATTAAGGATTTGTAAAGCTTTAAAATACTTAATCACAATCTGCATTAAAAGCCTTTTAAAAGGTAGGCTTAACGAGTGTTATCCTGTGATCGCAAAAAGACAACATAAAGAACAGACAAAAAACTCGAAAGAAAGACAATTTACATCTAATGAATGTTGATGCAAAGTAATCAAACAATGGATAGCGACCTTGACAAAATATTTTGTTCTACTGAACGACAAGTTCAAGGGCAGACGAAAGAAGCGATTCATTGCCAAGATATGCAAACAAGTATCCTAGCAACAGATGTTTCTGAAGGACACGCGACTAACATAAAAATTCCTTGACCAAAAGAGGCACGTAGAGCCATTTCTAATTGTGTTATTTATGCGCAACGTTCTAACATTTCAGAGCCCTGACATTTCCTTAAAGTATTTTCTGTGAATCTTTCAGTTATAATTCAGTGTTCTAGAAAATTTATCGCAAAAAAAAAACTTGTACGTGAAGGAGTTTACATACCGCCGGTTACATCAAACATTTTTCAGTCGTGATATAATCCGCCAAGTTAAATGTTATAGCTGACCAATTTTTAATTGTTTTTTTATTTACAGTTTAACTGTTACGTCAATGCTTTTCAAAATATTTAATGAAATTAAAACTTTTCAGCTTATGCTGTAATCCGTGACTAGAAAACGCTAAGAATTGCCAAGATCACGTTCCATTGATATAAGAACTGATTATAACCGGCATTTTAGTTCCCATACGATTCTTTTGTCTTGCCAGTCTCTCTATTTGTTTAATTTGTTTACTTTTACTAAAGTTTTTCTTTGGCTTGGCAAGCCATACTAAAAAAAAAAGCAAATTAAAATCCAAGAACTTTAAATTTAAGACAATTGCATGGTCCGCTCTCAAAAAGTTAAGTGCTGATTACTTGCAAATGTCTTCAATGTTTCGTAAGAAATTAACTAACAGTCACGTCGATCCAACGAAGTTTATATCAGATCACGCTGATTCATTTAAGACGATGTTAACAAGCTAGAGGTACATGTAGGGCTTAACTCTAGGGTCAAAGATAATACGTGTTTGTTTAACTCACCTACATGCTTGTACCCTACTGCATGGTGAAACGAAACAAAAATATTTTAGCGCTAAAACCGATTTTCGCTTTACGTAAAGACAGTTTATCAGTTCCAATAACATTGTATTTCAATTTCTAAAGCTCACTTTATCCCAAACAGCAAACCTTTAACCAATTCGTCATGTTAGCGACAAACATTCCATATTGAAACTCATCCCAAAAGTCACAATTCGAAAATTATTTCCTTTTCAAAGCAAAAATAAAATCAGTTTTGAATGACTAGGTCGGTATACACGAGGGGACTTGTACCCAAGACTAGTCCGTGCAAAAAGTCCCCTGTAAGCTGTTCACACGAGGGGATGGTTCAGTGACTTATAGCAAGACTGTGTCCTGGGAACAAGTCTCTTGAGTGTACACACGGGGGGACTTGTTGCAGGGACACGATTTGGTTTTTGTTTGGTTTATTTTTTTATTTGGTCACTGGGACTAGTCCCACGAAGTTACAGTTCACACGCGATACTAGTTCCTTCAATCCAAACCAGTTTGAAGTCGCGGGGACCACATTTTGGTCCCGCGACTAGATTTCTGTCGAAAAAAATAGGTAGTTCACACGAAGGGGGACTTGTCGCAGAGACTGAGTCCTGCCGGGGTCACGTCCCCACGTGTGTCGATCGACCTTAAGTTTACTAGCAATTGATTCGGCTCTCCGCTCTCGTCTCAAAGAACCCCTCGTCAAAGACAGTTCTAGACTTTGTCAATAAAGATTTTGAAGCGGAAGGCTTTCTGATAATTTTTATCACAAAGTGTCAGTCTTTTTTCTTGGCGAGGAATGCGGAAGAAATCGTACACTTCTCTCATGACAACGGATATTGTGGTTATAACAGAACTCTCCAGGCAACACAAAACAACAGTGTCTTACGAGTCTTGCTGTCTGCTGGGCAATTTGAGTGTTCAGTACAAGTATTTTTGTGAGAGAAACGGATGTTTTCCACGCCAGTTCTAGCGCTTATTGGCAAACAGTCTTTGTCGCCGATCACCGAGTACGTGTAACTGCAGTGGCTGTCACTACTTTTTAGAGACGTTCCGGCTCCTCGTGAAACAGGTATTCATGATTATTTAATTCTGAATATTGGCTCATTTAACAATACTCAGTGTTGCATTGGTATATAACCTGAAGTGAACCATGCAATTAAGTTGGTATTGGATCCGCAGCGTGTGCCGGAGTCTAGATCTCGATCTTTCTCTACTAATCCCAAACCGATCAAATATAAACGTCAACTTTGTGCTTAAAAAAAATACTGCACTGCTATGAAAACTCTTGGGGGAGGGGGAGTGACAGACTTTCATCCGGCCAGGTTAGAGCTAGCGGTAACGAGACTCGTCTTAATCCGTATATGTTCCCTGTTCTGACTCAGGGGCTATTTAATTTCCGGCTTCAAGAAGTGGAGGGCTTAAGGACGTTCTCGCCCATTGCTAGTGCGCATCCTTACTGCGCACGTTATTCGTGCCGCACGCGCGCGCCACGTCATGCATCCAGCGCGCGCGCGCTGAGAATGGAACTGGGCAAATATAGTGCTGGAGGCCGCTTCAATAACTTGGCGAGGATTTTACTCTCTTGGATGCACGGTGACCCTGTTTTTCTTTTCATAGATCACTTCCTTTACTGATTCTCTCCATTTTAACAAAAAACAAAAAATTCTGAACGGGAGAAGTTTTGATTATTTCGCTTTTCTACTCATTTGCGATCAAATTTTTCTGCGAATGCGGGTGTGCATGACTTACATGTATCCTTCTGTAAAGTTTATTTTACCTGAAGGAATGACATCAGTGACAAAAATTTACTTAATAGGCCTATTTGTGTTGAAATCAACACATCCATCTTATCTAGAGTTCTCCATTCTACTCTTTTTTTGCTGATAGCAATGAAGCCGATATCGCTTCGCATGACCAAAGCTTCTAGAAACACTACGGTCTTCAATGTGCTTTATCTCCGAAACGAGCACGGTGACCCCCAAATTTTTTTGCCTTTCTGACATGAGTTGGTCATTATCTAACTGCAGCAAAAGTTATAAAAAAAAATCTGAACGTGGGAAGAATTGGGCGCGAACGTCCTTAAGGCGGGACTTAACCTGAATGCCATTTTTCTGCCTCTTAACATGGGCTTGATGGAAATATCTCGTTCACATTTTAGGCAATCCAAAAACTCTATGCTCATCTCATACTGAAACTATGTTATGGGGTGTTTTGTAAATTTTTGGGTGATTTTTGCGTATGCCGGTTTGGGAGGAAATAGTTTATCTCAAAGGATATGTAAAATTTAGGGAAATTAGAAATATTGAAGATTTAATGTAGTTTTAAAATTAGAATTTGAAGTTAAAAATTAGTAGATTGGGTGTTCCAAAAATCTTTATTTTTCCTTCTATCCCTTCTTTAAACCTCTTAAAATTTCATTGAAATTCACGTGTACCCCGGCCTTAATAGCAGCGTGTATCACCGTTATACAACTGCAACGTAATATCCTAAATTAATGGGTTTTCAATCAACGGGAGAATATTATTTCGATATTGAAGTTTACCGAGACGAATTTGACAGTTCATCGGAATCGAACTCGAACCCCGTCCCCAGGCGTCGCTCCATGGTTGTGCGTGGCGCGCGTGGAGTTGTAAGAGTGATGCGTTTCCCCTCCTAACCATCAAGCCCCGCACTCCCTGTTTTCCTGCCCTTTACCGACGAAATGTAACGGCGCCTAGGGACGAGGAAGTATCAAGCTCGATCCCAGGCCTTTACGCTTTACGCGGGAAAGTTCGCCGTCCAACGCCAAAGTCACAAAATCCGGCTGCGACACAAGAACGTGCAGTGGATCAGGAACTCGAACGAGGTACAGTAAATGGAATATTTAGCAGTATCTGCAAATGTCAGGATTTGTGACATTGTTTAGTTATAACGGCTAATCTAAACCGAATGGACTTATGTCTAAAACGGCTTATTTTAATTAGCCTAAAACTGCTACCTGATATAGCACTTAGGTCAGCTGTCTTACGATCAATGTGGCTCCGATTCGTTCATGTAGATATCATTGGGTCCGCTTACTGTAAGTTTATAATGTCGCAGCTATACCACACGCCAAATAAGACAAGTTTTCCTTGCTTCATTTTTTGTTTCATGTATTTGAATGGTATGAGGTGACGATCTAAGCCGTGTTCTTCCATCTCTCAGGCAGTGTCAACCACTTCTGAAGAAAGCCACATTCAGAACTGGGTTGTGTGTTTCAGCATGCATTACTATTTAAAGTAGGCTAAGCACTTCTATAGTTTCAACTATCACCCTGCTATAGCAGAGCTTTTCTTTTCTTCTCATCTTGGGGGTAGTTCAGTAAAAGAGGCTCTGCTCGCAGGTTGTCAAATCATTGAACAGTTCAGATTGACACTTTCACTATTCGAAATATACTGTTCGGTTGAGAATTTTGGGTATGACTATTGTCATGCGGTGCAGCAAACATAAATAAATTGTCTCTTTTCGCCGTAGTACGAATGTTTTGGATACCTTCAGCTAGTTAATAATACTACTAATAATAATAACATAATATTTATGCAGGATAATCCCGTCAGTGTAAAAACACTGGTATCAAAGGGGGTCCTGCGTTACTAAACTAAAAAGTCCCTAAAAATCCCTAAAATGTATAAAATGTTAAAAAAGCTATTTAGGATCTATTTACATTGCATAAAAAACTCATGCTCAAAGCTCAACGAATTGCAAAGCGGCGCCGACAAAATATTTTACTACTGGGAGCTGAGCTGAATTTAGCATCATGACCGTCTCTCCCAGTTTGACAAACGTCTGTTCCCTTTGTAGGTATTCATTTTTCGATTGTTTAGACTATACATTTTTTTAGGTCAATTCATCAATTCAGGTAGTAGTGTGAAGCCGTGTAATATAGCACGCATCCCCCCGCCCCTCCCCCCTGAGGGGTACCTCTCAAAATGTGTGATGGAGGTGTGCCGCCCGGCCCGCTTCTCAGTTAAACTCTTACCCGCCGTTTCAGACCAAAATATGCGATTTTTCCTACCCAATTTCAGACCTGACCTATAAAAATTTCCACCTTTTCAGCCAAGCCAAACTGCCAAAAAACTAGTTTACCCTATTCAGGAAAACAAACCCAATGTGAGACCAAAATGTTCAAAATCTATACCCGTTTTCAGGCCAAAGCTTTTGTCATTGATTTGAAATATATTTCATTGTTATTGATGAAGCTCAAAATATTGCGAAATCTCAATTAACCTGCTACCCGGTATCCTTGGCTTGCGAGCTGGGAGTCTCCGCTCGGGAATTAGTTTAGGGGGCCGATTACCCGCGTCGGAATTACTTGCTTCTCATGATCAAACGGTGGATTAGTATGGATGTTTGCATTAAAGTTCTTGACTGGTGGACTTTTGACGAACCGAACTATTCGCGGTTAAATGACAGCAATCCGCAATAAAAATAATTCAGAAGTATTTCAAAAAGGCTTAACAGTTCGTAATCAGATGAGCATGTGGCTTATTACTAATTATTTGTTTTGTTAATAAACTGAAAGAAAGAAAGAAAAACTAAAAGCAAACAATTCTCTGCCAAGATATGCAATCTTTAAACAATGACTGGCGACCTTGGCAAGTATCCTAGCTGAATATCTGTTCGCTGAAGGGCATGAGGAACCAACTTGTTCTACTAAACGATCGACAAGTTCAAGGTGACAACGAAGTGAGAAAAAAAAGCAATACATACATACTTACATACTTTATTGAAGCTCCCTAAGTGGGTAAAGAAGTAATTCTCTGCCAAGGTGTGCAAACTAATTTTAAAAACAACTTTGCAAGTATCCTAGCAACAAACATTTCTGAAGCCACGCAACCAACTCAAGATTCCTTTTATCATAAGAGGCATGCGGCTTATTCCTAACTCCATACTCTGAACATTTGAGGACCTTATCATTTTATCTCTCAGACGTCAGTATAATTCTGAGGTCTGGTGAAACGCAATTTGTACGTGAAGGACTTTGCACTCGGCTCAGCTGGTTAGACGACCGTGACCCGCAAAGAGAAATGTTATAAAATTTCGAATTGCTCTTTTCTTAATTAGCTTTAAATTGATTGTCGCGTCAATACTTGTCAACATATCTAATTAAAAGGTTTCAGTCGGTGACCCGCGGGAAAGGAAAGTGACTGCGATCACGTCCACCTCAATTTACTGAATCCAAAACCATTTTGTTCTCATCCGTTTCTTTTGTCTCGTCTGTTTAGTATGTCTGCCTGTTTGTGTGTTTGTTTATTTTTAATTCAGTTATTCTCTTGCATTGCATTGCATTGCATTGCAAGAAAGGCTGCAATCCCATTTAAAAAATGTAAAAAGGAATTTAAAAATAATACAAAATCGTTTGGGCCCGGGGGGAGGGGTGGAGACTGTCATATAGAAGTGACGGGGGTGATCGTCGTACCTTTTAATTTTAGGGGGTAAACTTTGTGGTTTGGTACCACTTATGGTTTCTAAATCTAAAATAATCACTGTTAGAGATATTCCGGTACCTTTTAGGATATTGAGAAGGAAACAAATATGACAGGAACAACTTGTCGTTTTAGAAATGGTGGGTACTTCCTGAAATTTTTGGTGGGGGTGTGCGGCCTGCTTCTTGAAACCCTTACCCTATTTCAGACCAAATTATGTGATTTTCCATACCCTATTTCAGACCTGACCCAAAAATCGATACCCTATTTCAGACCTAGAAAATTAGTACACGTGTCTAATACATGACTTCAGCTACCCAGGAATGGGTTCCATTTGCGCAAACATTTGAAAAGGGCTTCAAATTCCCTGATGTTAATGGAAAAAGAAAGTTTCGTCTAAAAGCCAAACCAAATTCCAGACCAGAGAGCACAAAACATACCCTATTTCAGACCAAAATGGTCAATTTCAGACCAAAACGGCTCAAAAACCATACCCTTTGGGCGGCACATACCTATATAGCTTGTAAAGGAGTACCTCCCCCCGTCACTTTAGTATGGGAGTCCCCCCCCGGGAGTTTGGGACGTGACTACAACACTCTCTCAAAAAGCTAAGTGGCCATAATATATATTAATAACCTGCGAATGTCTTTGTATGACGCTGATAGATCCACTCAGTGTCTCCCGCATAGCTTCTATTCTAAAAGTAAGACGACTTGATCATTTATGTTATCGTTTTGCATCAAACGTTGAGTAAGTGAGCCATGGAATTTTCGTTACATCCCTTCCTCTTCGATAAACTGTGGTTGATTTTCGGTGAGGAGTTTTTGTTTAATACTAGATATTCCTGCATGTTTTCAGTGTATTTTCTAACACGTACAACAAGTTTGATGTTGTCTTAACTTAGCATAACTTGAAGCAGCGGACGCTATGGCCGTTCTACTAGCTTTGCATTTCAAATTATTGTATTCACAGTTCGAGTGAGTCCTAGTCACGGCGTGCGTCATCTACGAACGATCCGGCATGCATACAGTGCCTTAGTTCTTCGTGCGTCGTGTTTTATTAGTACTACTTAACGTCATGTAAACGTAGCATCAGGGCAGTACTCTTTATCTCAAGATTTGTTTGAAGCGCAAACGAAAGAAATCTCACTGAGTGGTATTTACAAGCCCCTCTTCTCCGTGAAGACTCAAACTGAAGTCACTCAGTCACTCGGACAGGAAAAAAATAATGAAGTCGACGTCATCGGGCGGGACAATCCGCTGACTGAAGTGCGGGCACGGAAGAGTGATTCAACCGATTCCCCCACCTTCCCCTCCCCTCCACACCCCGTCTACCTTTCCCGCGCCGCCTCTAAGCCGCGCGCGTATTTCAACAAGTTTGAGCCGGATGTTGAAGTATCGGTAATTGAATCTCAAAAGTCTGTTCCCCCATGGCGTGGAATGCGGAAATAATGGCACACTTACATCATAACAACGGATGTTGTGGTTAAGACCCTACGCGAAGTGAACAAATATTTGCGGCCGGTAAATCCACAATAATCGGAACAGTGTCTCGAAGTAACTAACTGTTTACCGATGTCTGGTCGCTGAAAATGTTTGGGCCTTTTGTGTATATTCAGTGCTTTTAAGAGACTGAGACGGGACAGTGCCTTTCAAGTCAGCTGTATCGGTTATTAGCAAAGAGTAGCGATATTTTGTGCCTTCTGACATCAGCATAAAGTTTGGTATAGCAGTAAGTTGGTAAGTAGTACAGGCTTGTTCTACCAGGATAACTTCGTTTCATTTTAAATGTAGACACTAGCGATTTCTCTCGGCCATGAAACAGATCATCTGACTTCTTATTACAGTCAACTCTCGTTATAGCGGATACCTTCGGGATGTCGATCAGTTGGAGTCCGTAACTGAGCGAGAGTCCGCAATAGTGGGAGTCATTTTCAGTTAAACCTCTATAGCTTTCGCCGGGAGTAGGGCTGGATTTTGTCCGTAATAGCGGGTGTCCGTAATAACGGGTGTATACCAATACTAGCCGGATGGCATCGCATGCTATAGTTCTAAAATTGTCACGAGTTTTAGTTCAGGTCGGTAGTACTTGTGTTTGTTTCTCTTGGCCTTCTCTTTGTTGAAGACTCAAATGGATGTTAGTACCGAAACAAACCGTTTCATGTGCCTGAGCCACGAATTCCAAACTACAATTTCACAGTATATACACGAGTTCGTTTTTAGCCTGCGTGGCAAGCGGACCAAGCGCTGGATATAGATAGAGAGCGCGCGCGGGAGAGACGCGCGCGGGAGGGAGAAAACGCGCGCGTCGTGTCCCTAAAACTTCGTCACTCCAGCGCTTGCTACCCAGGCTAGGCCAGTAGTCAACCATCTTTCATGTTGGCCGCACGAATAACTGACAATTTATCAAACAGATATATGATATTCCCTATTTTTGCCCTAACGATTTTTTGAGAGTGCTCCCTTGACCGTTATGTTTTGAGGAAGTTTGTTTAGTATTTTGATTCCTGCTGGAACGGGAAGTCTTCATTTGGCATTTGACTTAGTCGTTAAGCCGGAGGCCACGTCATGGGCTTTAAATAGATTTCCGCCTTTCTGCCACAAATTCTCTCCAACCTTTTCTTTCCTGTGCTGGAACTATTCTCTGTCAGTGCAGGATAGGGGTAGCATGGTCTCTTTCCCCCCTTTCCCTAGCCTAACTATTCTCCGAGCAGAGTAGACAGTAAAGAGCCTGTTCGCAGGCTAATGAAGCCCAGCAATATTTTTAGTTTAATTTGTAGAACTGTACGATCCAATTAGGAAGTGTGGCCAAGGATCAAAATGGATTAAAAAAGGCATGGACAGTCTCAACGTCACGATATTTGAATGGACAGTCACGATATTTGAATTTGGCAATTCCTTCATGCGAGGCACGGTGATGTCGGTGCTCATAGAAAAGTAGGTACCCGATGGGTACATGTGTACTGGCTGGAAATCCCGGGGGGGACTCCCATATGAAAGGGACGGGGATGCTGGTCGGAACTTTTGAATTAAACCTACAGGACACCAATCTGGGCGTGGCTCAAGCTTTATTTGACCCCTAAAATATACCATTCTAAACGAGAGCAAAAGGCCCTTTCAGGCAGACCATGTCGTTAAAGGGGTTGTTATACAGTAAAACCCCGATGTAGGTATGCCCCGCGGAAAGTGTATGGTTTTTGAGGTGTTCAGTCCTTAAATAGGATATCCTTTTTGGCATTGTGATCCTTAGATAGGGTTCCTTTAAATTGTATTAGCTAAATAGTAGTGCACCACACCCTTTCGAACACTGTTTTAGAGCATTGATGCCAACAGTCGTAGCTCTTTTCAAAATAAAACAACATGACTATCAAGTTTACAGACCACATATTTAATGTATTGTCCTGTGATATGAACCTAAAACGTTAAATATAACTCTTACTTTTATTGAACTTTGCCGGGTGCATAGTCCCCCCATCCCATCCCCCCAAGGCTATAACACGGTTGATATAAAAGGCAGCTGCCATAAGCAGTTTTATTTCTATTTATCGAAACTTTCCGCGGATGAAAAAATAGATTCGCCATGCAAACTTAATTGTGGGGGCTTATATTTGATTTTAGTTCTGTTGTTTTCTCGATATGATAAACATCCATACTTAACTTTCAAAACTGTGTTCAAGCCAGGGATGCTGGACTACTATAAAGCATGACATGCGTACAATAAGGATCTTTAAAGCTTGACTGTTTTCCACTTATTCTTAATCGTGCCATTTCCTTCTTAGCATCTCGATGAACAGCAATTTTGTCTTCACAAAATTGCTCAGGGTTAAACGCTAGCGTGATGTTATTCCTTTATATGTGTTTTTGACCCTGGTATTTCTGGAATGCAATGTATTTGTAGCAACTAACAGAGGCCTTGACATTAGTGTACTGACTATAAATAGCCAGTACACACAGTACACAAAAAATTATTTAATAAATCAAACGTACAAATTTGGATGACACGGTAGATATAAATCGTCAAATCGTTGAGTGAGTACCCCCCCCCCCCGGGGGGGGGGGGGGGTGAGAGTACCATCAGAGAAGACATGTAACGATATTTGCGGTGAGTTCTTTGTAAAAGGTTACACCTGTTATACCTTCAAATCGAACTGAACCTTAAAATAATTTTACCACATATAAAGGTACTGAGAAACACCAAAGAGACAAACTAACAAGGATTGTGAACGATGAGTAAACTGTAGGAAACATTTTTCAAGATCGCCATCCTCGACGCATAGACGTAGCTCCTTTATGTAAATCAAAAAGAGTAAAGAATTGATAAATGAAATGAGATATGCTTTCTTTTGTGTCCATATTCAGTTGAAACGGTTGAATACCCAATAACAGAACTCCATTTAATGGAGCAAAGAACAGTTTTGTGCTTTTGAAGTAACCAAAAGTCGATCATTGGACTTTAGACTTGATAAGACGCGATCAGACTGATTCGAATGGGTATAGATGTTACAAGGTCAGATCTGAAAAAATGTATCGAAAATTATATATTTTGGTCTGATATTAGCTAAGGGTTTCAAGTACAGAGCATAAATTTCATCAAGTACTATTCCCCGCCTCTTAGGAAAATTATCATAACACTGCCTTGTCTCAAGTCACTCGGAAACGGACTTTGGAATATTGGTATTTTAGAACATACGACTTTTGTTGTTCTTCATGTTACATAAAGGTACACGTGAAGACACTTGGTAGCCATGGCAACTTTGAATGGCAGACTCCCGTATACAATTAAACCAAAACATTTATACACAAAACAAAAACAAGCCATGTTTAACAAAACAGGATTTTTAAAAAAATGGCGTGTGTGTAGGTGTGAACATCGCTCTCGTGCTTCAGTGCTGTTATTGACCGACCATGCATCAACGTAACACGTGAAGCACTCGCGTAACACGTGACGCGAGCACGACAAGACACTTAGTAACCATGGTAACCGTGATTAACTTTGATTGATAGACTAAGAGTATATCACTCTTGCTTCCTGAGTGTTTTAATTGTATTTACTTAAAAATTCTGTCGGAAAAATACAATCACGGCATCACGCCAACTTGAAATTGGTTTGCACAACGAGAAATGTGGCTCGCTGCGTCATCCAGGCTTATTATTTCTAATTAACAGCTAGTTAAAGTAGTTCTTTAAATTCTAAAGGTAAGTAAAACTATTTTCTGGAGATTTCATACGAATATTTGCTCTATTCATCCATAATTGATTTCTCTAGGCTTTGTATTTCCTGTGCTGAGTAATTCTTAACCACTCCTTATCTTCTCGAAATTGTTTAAAACAGTCGTGTGTCACAAATGGCGGTATTGGCTTTCTGCGGTGACTCAACTCCAAAAAGGTCGTTTGCTTTTCGTGTGAAATGTTCTGTCCGTTTAAACACACATATCTTGCAGCTCAATTAAGCAGATCATTGTCTTAATGGCTTAAAATAATATATTCTTCTGCCAACAAATCGTAATAAAAAAGGCTTTTATGGTATGTTCAATTAGAAGCTGTGTTTGTTAGGGAATGTTCTGTGTTCTCATTTTAATTGAATTGTGTAAACTATAAACGTAAAATAAATTTGCCGGCCGGTCAAGTTGAATCACTGAAACCACAGAGAACAAAAGGCCAATAGAAGAATTTGTTTGCTATGCAGGAATTGTTAGAGACACTTTGTCAAGAGGTGTCGGTCACTATACAAGGTAGGAGAGCACGAACATAGATTTCATATCAAGTATGCCTCTTACATTCGAAACTAAAGAACCATAAGTGTCCTTTCACCCTTGAAAAATACAAGAAGTCGATAAGAAGTATGGTTTGGTGCATTAATAGGCTTAACTCGGGGTGAACTTTTGTGAACCGGAACTTAGAATTATATTACTCGAATGACAATGTCATTTACTATTTATGTATAGGTGTAATTTGCGAGTGGAGTAATCGATACGAGACACATTCCTGAATGTTCTTTCTGTGTTGATTTTTGTCTTAGTTCAAGGTGACAAAACATTGTATTTTACCCTTTCTGACATCAGGTGATGTGCCTTGCCGGTCGGGGAAAAAGTGTACGAGCACAAGGAAACCTTCCCGACCCTCTATGACTGGCTCATTATGAAGGAATTACCGATGAAGAAATCAGACAACAGCCTACTTCCACTGCGAGGAAAAATATCACCTCCGACGATTTTAAACTGCGAGAATCATGCTGTTGAACAAAGAGAATGCAGCAAGGAAACCATAAACACAGTGGGTGGAAGAGAGCGGTTGTTTTCTGCTTCTTCAAGGAGTGCTACCAGCTCTAAACATGAATCAACTTTGTCCGAAAGATGTTTGACTCCACCGTTCACACCATCGGTAAACGGTGAACACGGTTTGCTGTCGAGAAGACCTTCGGAGCATTTTCTTGAAGTACTAGAAGAACAAAATGAGAGACAAACTTTACCTAAAGTATTCTCAGCCTCGTGTTTGCCTCCATTGCGAAAAACGAATCAAGGAGAAAATTCATCCAAAAGGACTTTTAGAGGAGCTAAAATTGCATTTAGTGCTAATATTAACGGCGAGGGGGCCTTTTCCCGCCAAGTGGAACCTAATGAGAACCGGCCATTGCTTCTTGTTTCTGGGGCCAGGAGAGAGTTGACAGCACCAAACTACGTTAACAAGCCGATTCTTCGCAAAACGCATTCTCTACCTTTAATTAAAACCTGCTCTGCTCTTACAACAGGAATAGGCTGCATAAATGTTTCCGGTGTTCAAAACCGCATAACATCCGCAGTCGTGAGCCAGGAACAAACTAGTCCAGTGGAGTTCGTCGACCGCCCACATAATTTACCCATTGCCGACGAATATATAGAAGAATTGTGCAATGAAGATGAGGAACTTGATCAGGACGATGAAGAAGAGACTTCCTTAGAAAAGTTTGCTATGATTTGCCACTGGTTAAAAGACTGCGAAAAAGCTAAAGTAACGTAACAGCAGGATTTCAAGCAGTTATTCAGGAAATGTGTCTGTAAATATCGTTTTTTGTGAACCTTGCGTGCATGTTGTGCTTAACGATATCAACGTTTGGTTTCTCTTGTTACTAATTTATTTTACGACTCACCATTTTTGGGAAGAATAGGCCATTCCACATTTATAACTGCTGGATACTCCCATTGGATGGAAACGCTGAATAGAAAACCTCCGATTAAAATTAATAGGATTTTCAAGTTTGAAATTCATGCATGTCTCGTGTTGTAGAAAAGATACGACTTACTCCTCCGTTGGTTTGGTCTACATTATATGGTTGGAACAGATCTGAACACCCCGCCCACTATGTGAGCCGGCGACCGGTGTAAAAATTGCTCAGTTTCAGCCAAAATACAGACACATTTTACACTTTTTGTGTTACATGTTCGCGTCTATACAAGAGATAGACCAGTCTGATATAAACTGATAAGAATTTTACTTATTTTTAAGGACCTTTCAGCAAATTAATTGTCGATAGTTTTTCTATCCAATGGGGAATATCAGGCAGTTAAAACGAGAACAAAACTACGGGATTAAACTCCATTGCTTAACTTAATCGCCTTTGTTTCTTATCATATGTAAGGTAACACACCATCAATATAAACAATAAGCTGGATCATTCAGCGTGAGGTGAAGTAAGGAAATCACACTGGACGCGTGATATGTCAGACCTAGCGTGTCCCTTGCATTCCGTTAAATCCGGTCTTCATCACGGAATATAACTGAACCTCTTCTCTTCCCCGGCCGGTACGGGGCTTGGATGTTCAATGGAAGATTTGTAGATAACATGTACAGTGCTAACTAATGATGCGATAAATTGATTCAATTTTCGACAAAATTACAAAATCCCTAACACGTTTCCTTGTCATAATAGCATCTGTTTTTTATTATACTGTTATTTTAATGTATATATTGCGTGGTTACATACTATAATTAGACAAAGAAAAGGCGGCCGCCCTGAAAGTTTTTATTTACGTCCCTGGCATCCGCTTCAAAAGTTGCGTGTATTTGTTTAGGTTTGCAGAGCTGCATTTCTGCTTATTTTATACACTGGGTGGTCTTTAGGGATATTTACTTTTCAGTGCAGACGAAAACTGCTTATCACGACCCAGACACGTGTCAAGTACGTTTATCTGCTGTAGGCAGTTTGTATATAAAAGAGTGATGTGTGAAAGATAATTCATTCTTATATGATGGATGGTCCAGTATAGTGGGCTGATATTAAAAGAATAAAACTGATGATAATTATTCAAAGTGTACTTTGATTGTTTGCTGGTGCTGTTCTCTTACGCGGATAGGATTTTAAAGCGACAGTATGGTAATAAGTATGGATAATTTATATTTCGAGCTTTGGAAGAGTCAGTGCTAACTTCAAAACTGAGGAAAAAATCTTGAATTTCATTTTGCAAAGTTGTAAGAAACAAACAGCACCATTCATAAGTACGGCTCAATAGCTTTTCATTTGAATGGTCACACACCAGGGTTTCATCCACAGACTCAAAAGTTAGAACCACCATGTACAGCACAATATCACAATACCACTTGGAAGTACTGCTCTGTAGCTTTCATTTGAATGGTCACACACTAGGGTTTCATCCACAGACTCAAAAGTTACAACTGATACAACCATGCACATTTATTGACTCAAGGTTTGACTCTGGGAATGAAAGGGTTAAAGGATTAAAGCCTGGTTTTCACAAGCGACGCAAGCAGCTGATGCACAAGAACGAGTACACAAGAGTCCATATAAACACTGAGAAACGCAAGCATCAAAACACTTTTTATTAGGCTTGTGCGAGTTCTCAGTGTTTGTAGTCTTTGTAATGTTTGCATCGCTAGTAGAGGCCAGTGAAGCACATGCATGTGACTTCAGGTGAGCCTGCATAGCAGTCGTTTTACTCGCCCTGCGCTCAAGGATCAAACATTGGATGCGCCCGCGCCTCTCGCGCGCTCGGGAAGGACACGACTGCTACGTAGACTACTGTAGACTATATGTGGATAGCAGGGATTGGGAAGGGTGGGGGATAGAGTGGCTGGTATAACGTCAGTCAGAATCCGCAATCTTCCATCCACTGAAAGGTTGACTTTCAAACAAAGGTGCTGTATTCAAACATTGAAATGAATTATTTGCGGATTGTTTGCTGACTGAGTTAATACTATTTTTCTTTATCGTTGAGGGATAAATTTGGCGCAAAGCTGGTCAAACGTGATATATGACCTACACTGTACCTACACGTATAAAAAGCCGCATAAAATGTTAAACTACAACTCGCTGTTAAGGAGACGCGGTGGCCTAATCGTTAGCCTGCGAGCAAGCTCGTTACTGTCGAACTATAGATCGAAAGGTCTGGGTTCGAGCGCCTAAGACACTTTACTCTCACAGCGCCTCCCTCCACCCAGGAGTATAAATGAATTGTGGTGGCGTAACCTGTGATGGACTAGCATATTCTATCCAAGGGGAGTCGTCATGCATGCTACAAAAACCCGAGTTACTGGTATGATTATGGAACATAGAGGGCCAATAACTAAAATCAGCCAATCAGAATGCTTTATTGCCGGTCCGATATTTCCTAAGTATCGGACCGGGTAAAGTTTCTTACATTGTTATGGTTTAATTTCCACAGCTAACTTTTAGCACAAAGTCGTGTAATAAATGTCTTATAACCAAGCTTGTTCGGGACCGTACTGGGAGAATATCGGCCCTCGGTCTTTTCTGTACGGACCTCGCTGCGCTCGATCTGTACTGTCAAGACCTAGGGCCAATATTCTCCCAGTACGGCCCTCGCGCTTCGTCAATAAGATATATGTAGTGTTACATGTAGCTTCTTGCCCCTTCCGAAGGCCTGAACCGTTCAGCTCTGAATGTCTGACATAAGCCAACGAAAACTGACAAGTAATATAAAGACAACACTTCTTTCACTAACTAATGCACGTTTTTACGATCCTCCAACGACAATTTATCCCTTGCGAAAATATAAGGTATTATCCGAGTACTATGGGTGTGGTCTAACACCTGCTTAACTGAAGTTTATTTGAAGTGTTTTTAGATAACGGGAGTAAAAAAAGTATTTGCTGCCAATGGAGCCGCTATAAAAATACGACCGACCACTGGAGCTTACGTACTCTGAGGTGTAATGAAAACAAAAGAGGATGAGAAGACAACAAAACGCATGCACTGCAAGCTATCTTAGAAAACGGAACGGTTCAAAATTGTCAGTTAAATCCACGGAATCTGCCTTAAAAGTGAACGTCATACCTTTCTTTCAGTCACTTGCAGACGATGATCTACAGTTTCTCGCTGGGGTTGGTTGTTCTATTAAGCTCGCCGGGCTGGCTTTTCTTCTTATAATTCCAAGTATAGTTGAGGGCTTTTGGGGAGGAGTCTCGCCAATGGCGATGCAAACGGTGGGGACTGCAACATTTCCTTGGATAATTTGAAAACTGACAAAGCAATGAGTTGACAATGGCAAATTCGCACATAGAGAGCCAATATTTATTACTCGGCTTGAAATAGCGAACGAAATGTATTGCGGTTCCGCGACGAAGAATGCAAAACATGCAGTCACTCTTTACACTCAAAACACTGAGGAAGTTATTTTTTTTGGCCGACTTGTCTACCCGTGGAAAGCGGGCGGGAGACCGAACCATTGAAGTGTTTACTTACTGGATCAAAAGGTTTCAAGGTGAGCGGTAAATTTTTTGTACTGGCTGAAATGAAGCTTAAAGGCTTCGAGACTAAAGAAACAGCAGATCATTAACATTTGAATCCAACCGATTGTGTGTGCACTTTAATGGCTGTTTACAATCACTTTCTAATATATTTGTACTAGTGAAAGTATTTCATAAAACATCCATACTCAAGTATCCCTTTTTTGAGTCTGGACGCCATGTGTAAAGACCAGTGACGGCATAAATATTATATAGATAAATCGGATTATTAATGTAGAGAGCCCAGGCTTTGCACCAACCGACAGGCGTGTTGAGACACTTCTTGAAAAGGACATTTGCAAGGACACCCCTGTCCTCTGTCCAAACCTCCCATTTAAAAGTGACGGGGGTGATCGTCGTAAATTTTAAAATAAGATATTGCTTTGTGGGCATGGCGGCTAAATATCCTAAAGGTACCTGGATAACCCTTCTAAACCCTAAAAGGTATGACGATCACCACCGTCACATGATATGAAAGCTCGCTTTTTCCCCCCCCCCCCCCCCAAAAAAATAAATAAAATAAAACTGCATAAATAAAACTGCATTGCGGCCGGAAGGAAGAAAGGAAGTAATAGTTGACCCTTAACACAAGTTTATTCATTCAACCACTGGACTTCAGAGACGTGCAAAATGATGGAACTTAATTAGTCTTGTTCTCTTAAGCGAATAACAGCGCCACCAAGTCATCTCAAGCGAACATATGGAAACCACGTAAAGAAATATTCTGTTTTAGCTGTGGAATTGCTGTTAGTCCCTGGGAAGTTTTGGGTGGGGCTATAGTCAACCTTTCATCTAATGAACCCGGATCCAGAGCGGAAAATCAGGCTAACTAGGCTGTCCTGTTCAGACTCTGACACCCAGTGTTCAGATCAAACCGTGAAATTTACAATTCCCAAGCTGTTTCAGACTAAAAACCCTCAAAACATATCCACCTCTCGCTCCCGTAGAAAAGCGTGTAAAGCAGAACCTTTTCGATTCTCCGATAAAAAATCATTTAAAAATACAGGTAACTGAGTAGAAGAATATTCTGGGTGATACTCAAATCTAATCTAAAAGGATTATAGGGCTGCAGTTTTATAATAAGATGACTCGCTAAAAGGGTCAGCAAAGATATCTCTTCTGTTATCAATCAAAATGAGACAAGTTGGAAAAAGCATTGTTTTAATTTCCATGACACTATATGCTCGAACTAACCGATGATTTATGATTTGGGCACACGCGAAACAAAGCCCCGTCAACGTTGCTTTGCAAAAAGAGAAATGCAACCACTGGCTACAAGAACACCGTCCTTTATGAAAAGCAGCTGTAATCACAAGGTTTGCTAATCTCGTACCCAGATCACCCTCTGCCACAGTGTCAGACAGAGTGGGATCTGGGTACGAGATTAAAGGTTGGCAAAAAGCAAAAGCGTCGGTTGCGCCCAATCTTTCGTTTGCCTCGAGCTCGCGCACTCGGAAGGTTATAAACCTCTGCTACGTAGGCTACGTAGACTTTAGGGGGGACAACGGGGATTGGGAAGGGTGGGGATAGAGGGGCTGGTATAACGTCAGTCAGAATCCACAATCACTGACCTATCCAGAAAAAACGTTGACTTGCAAACAAAGTTGCTTAGTGATGATGATGAATATATGAAATAATTCATATATGTGAACTGCGGTGGAAAGAACTAAAGAGAATGAGATCTTCGTAGTTATATATCAACTTAAGCAGTTGAAAAGAAGGCCTGAAAAAAACCCTGCTTGACTGAAGTTTATTTGAAGTGTTTTAGATAACAGGGTTAAAACAAAAGTATTTGAACATTGCCAATGGAGCCGCTATAAAAATACAGGGGCACCCAACGGATCGTTTCGGTGGAATATCTGTTCGGAAGGCTATAATCGCCTCAGATATTCGGTTAGGGAAATGTCATCTCAAACTTCTTAATATGGGAAAATTAATGCCTTTTGTTTTCGGAGAGATAAAAATGTCGTTTTGGTACAAAAATAGGTCGGCTAAGATTTTCGGAAAGGCAAATTCAGCTCATAAATTCGGGTAATAAGAGTTCAATCCCTAAAATTTTCTGAAGTTTGAAAGATCAGCTAACGTATCCGAACAGATACATATTTTTTAGCATTTAAAAATAAGCCATTAAACTGCACAAAAAGCACAGTTATAACGTAAAAACGACGTTCCGACACCTACAAGAAAATGTTGTCGTTGGGTGCCCCTGAAAATACGACCGACCACTGGAGCTTACGTACTCTGAAGCGTAATGAAAACAAAAGAGGATGAGAAGAACTCACCGAGTCAACAAAACGCATGCATTGCAAGCTATCTTAGAAACGGAATGGTTCAAAATTGTGTTCAAGTTCAATCCATAAAAAGTGATGGTGTTTACTAATCACTGTTAACAGCTAGCTATCTGAGGGAATCTGCCTCAAAAGTGAACGTCATACATTTCTTTCATGCGCTGATATACAGTTTCTCGCTGGGAATAATGCTCTCTATTAAGCTCCCGGCTGGCTTTTTACAATTCCTTGAGGCCCTGGAGGGGAGGAGTCTTGCCAATGGCGAGGTAAAGCCATAGACTACAACATTTCCTTGAATAATTTGAAAACTGACACAGCAAAGAGTTGACAATGGCATAGCAAACAAAATCCCACATAGAGAGTCAGAGAGTCAATATTTACAGCTTGAAATTAAATAGCGAACGAAATGTGTCCCGCGAAGAAGAATGCAAAACATGCAGTCTCTCTTTACACTCAAAACACTGTGGAGGTTATTTTTTGACCGACTTGTCTATCCGCGGAATGCGGGCGGGAGACCGAACCATTGAAGTGTTTACTTACTGGATCAAAAGGTTTCAAGGTGAGGTAAAACAAATTTTAAACTGGCTTTAAAGGCTTTGAAACTAAAGAAGAAAACATATCATTAACGTTTGAATCCAACCGATTGTGTGTGCACTTTAATGCTTGCCAGTTACAATCATTCTCTAATATAGTTTGTTATAGTGAAGTATTTCATAAAACATTCATATTCAAGTATCCCTTTTGTGAGTCTGGAAGCCATGTGTAAAGACAGGTGATGGCGTATCATATATTATATAAATCGGATTATTAATATACTAGAGAGAGAGCCCAGGCTTTGCACCTACCCGGTCAGCGACAGGCGTGAAAAGGATTACAAGGACACTCCTGTCCACTGTCCAGTCCCGGCGGGAACTCCCATTTAAAAGTGACGAAGGTGATCGTCGTAAAGTTTGAAATAAGAATCTTGCTTTGTGGGTGTAGCCTCGAATTGATTTTCACTCCCGCCTAAATATAAGAGGTACCGAGTTATTAAAATAGACTGCGAACAGTCCCTCAGTTTTCTCAGGGATAGTCCAGAGGGAGAGCACGTGAGCGCGCGCGAAAATCACCTCGAGGAGACGCGACGCAGTCTTAAAATGACGATGTTGCCTGAACAATGCTCGCCCGCACGTTTTGTACGTGAAGTACATGTAGTTGGTATAAATAGCAGATTACCCTCTCTCCTATTCAATCCCTCTCTACGAGAAGTTGATAAGCCCCCTTCCACAGCCACCACGCTTAATTCGCGTCTCCAACTGATAAATGCTGATATGTATTCAGCTATTCAGCTATTTTCAGCTGGCTTGATCGAGATATAAACTTGCTTTTCCTTTGAACAATTTCCTCAACGAAAGATCTGGAAGCGACTTTAAGATAACAAATTAAAACTGATATGTAAAACGTGCCGCTATGGTCAATTTTGGGAACACTGATTAATTATAATCCTGTGCACGAATTCTGACCTACAAAGGTCGAACAATAAACAGCAAAACTAACAACTTGACTGCATTCCGGCCGGAAGGAAGGAAGAAGTAGTTGACTTAAGAACACAAGTTTATTCAACCACTGGACTGCACGAGAGACGTGAAAAACGGTGGAAATTTAACATTTAAAAGACCGTTAATTGTTTTACTAAATGCTGGTCACTATATGATGAGACTCGCACCAGATCTGTCTCAGTCATGTCTCACTCTCTTAAGCGAATAACAGCGCCACCGAGCCATCTCAAGCGAACATATGGAAACCACGTAAAGGAAAATATTCTGTTTTAGCTGTGGAATTGCTGTTAGTCCCCGGGAAATTTTGGGTGGGGCTAGTCAACCTTTTATCTAATTAACCCGGATCCAGAGCGGAAAATGCTAACTAGGCTGTCCTGTTTTAAGCATCCCGGTTCAGACTCTGACACCCAGTGTTCAGATCAAACCGTGAAATTTACAATTCCCAAGCCGTTTCAGACTAAAATCGCTCAAACATTAGCCACCCCTCGCCCCCCACAGAAAAGCGTGCAAAGCTCGATAAAAAACTCATTTGAAAATACTTTGGCAACTGAAGTGGAAGAAACTTCTGGATACTCAAATCTAATCTAAAAGGATTATAGAGCTACAGTTTTATAATAAGGCGCCTCGCTAAAAGGGTCAGCAAAGATATCTCCGGTCTGTTGTCAATCAAAATGAGTCTCAAGTTGGAAAAAGCACTGTTTTCCATGACACTTTTTACACTCGCCTAACTAGCCGGTGATTTATGATTTGGGCACACACGAAACACAGGCTCGTCAACGTTATGATATTTTCTTTGCAAAAACAGAAATGCAACCACTGGTAACAAGAATATCGTCCTTTATGAAAAGCTGCTGCAATATAAGGTCGGTAAAACGCAAAACAGATGAACAGAAAAGTTCATGAGCAACGTAGCACTTGTTGAAGAATTTTAAACTTAACAAGCAAAAGGTCGGACTCACTGAGCGTGTCGTTGTGCAATAATATATTACCATTGACACTCGGCGAACCTTGCATGTGTTTTCCACTAATCACCAGCACAGTATCCCGTCATGCCATGGGGCACAGGGCCACACATGCACATCTGCTCTCCGTTTAGCTCCGTTCTAGTCTGGTTCTAGGCCCTGCATGCGTGCTTCCAAAATGCCCACGGCTACCACTTCTTGTCCTTATAAACACTTAATTAATTAACAGGATATCTTCTGGAACTCGGTTCAACATTATTTACACGTCAGTATCGTCTCAGTGTGTTTACGTGATGCTGGATTCTTGGTAATTTATAGAAAACATAGAAAAGTTCAAGAAATAATATGTTGTGAACGTTTTAAATTAATGATGACAAAAAAATATTTTCTGCTATTGAAGGGAAATCTTGGTGTTTCTTTCAGTTTCATAGCACTCATTCCAAGTTCAAAGAGTTCCTCGTTCTTTTCGTTGCACGTACATCAGGCAACCTCGTTTCCAGGGTCTCTCTTCGGGAAAAAGAGAGACCCTGGGGACGAGGTTGCTTGGATACCAGGAAGTTTTAGAACAGTAACCGGGAAGTTCTAGACGCCAGGAACAAGGAAGTTAGTTTTCGGATCACAAGTGTTTCTCGCGTATCCTCGCGTGTTTCTTGACATTTGCCACTACTCATGTAGCCTGCGTAGCTGGCGGTCTTGTTGGCGCGCGAAGTAAAAAATTCGTTCCCGCCCCAGTCCGCGCCTCGGTGATTTCTCTCGGAGCCTGATCTCAGGCTATTTTCAGAGTCAAAGTAATAACACTGTTCATTCAGATGTCTGCATTGTAGGCTGGTTAGTCACATGTGTCATGATGCGATTGAATGTAAAAATAATTTGGTCAGTTTTTTATTACACGATCATTCCCACTTACATGGGTCTTTTTAATGATAAGTTATTGAAATCTATTTTTAATTTTTAGTCCATAGCTGAGCTATTTTAAGAGCGCTATCTGATTGGCCAGTTCTAGTAACGTGATGTCAGAGCCTCGATCAGAAGAAAGCAAAAATAACTTTCACAGCCGATGCCCGAAACTATAAATACAAGCATGACAAACGGCACAGTGTAAACAGAAATTGGTCCATGTGCACGTGTCTATTGCAAGACTGACCAAAATCTCGTTTTGTGGGCGTGGTTCGAATCCGTTTTCAGCCCTAATAACAAGTTGGTTTCTGTCATATGTTTTGATTTTATTACACTAAAAGGCCTAAGATAACTCTAACGATGCTCATTTTAGATTTAAACGCCCTAAGAGGTACCAAGCCACGAATTTCAGCCCCTAAAAGGTAACGACGATCGCTTATACTGATGGATCACTTGTATATGGAGTCCTCCCCCCCCCCCCCCCCCCCCCCCCCCGGCTTGTGTACATTATTTTACTATAGAAACGTCAATAAGCCAGTTATTGATCATCCTTTCCTTTGTTGCATCAACATCGTCGCACGCTTTGTGCGCCAAATTTTCGCGGCAAATTTTCACATTACACCCCAGTTGCCTTTGCGCGAAGGTATCAAGGGGACTGGGACTCAGTTTGTGTTTTTCCTTTCTAAGTTGACAATAATTCACGTTAGTGACGTGACGTGACATTTTCTGAGAGTCAAGTTCTACGAAAGACTTTTCTTGCTTCCTGTTTTTCAACCTTTTTGATGACGTAATTATTCTCTTGCTGACTTCGGAGAAATTCATATTAATATTACTGTTTTCTTCATTCCCCTTCTTGTCTCCTTCACTATCTTCCTCTTTTATTTGATCGTCGCATTCTCCTTGCGTCGGCCACTTCAATTCAGCAGTGTCAGAAATGTTGACAGAGATTGTCTCTGGGGTAGGATTTTCTGTGCATCCTCCGCGTTTACTTGTAGTGTTATTTCGTGAAGATCTAGAATTCTCTTCACTGGTTTGTGACCCATGACAATAACCTCTGAACTTGCGCCGTCGAAATGCGAGCACGTGGTCTTTGTCCCTGGAGGTTGAAGGTGGACAAGGTTGTTTTCTAACTGGTGTTACATGTACTTCCTCCTGTTTTCTCAATGTAGTAGCTACAACCTGTGCGTCTCGACCGTCATTTTCCAACGTGACATTCACTGCTCGCTTCGTCTGTGATCCTGCTAGAACTTGAAACGTGCTGCGAGGACCAGAATCTTCTTTGCATGCAGAAGTTGCCTCTAAATCAAGAGTTCTTTTCAAATAATCCGGCTTTGGACTACTGTAAACAAATCGTGTTGATACAGCTGCAGCTCTCTTTACTTGGAGAGGAGAGCGTGGATGTACCCAGGCTGCGTATGATGCGGCTGATTCTTCCCCTTGCAGTCTTTCCGCAACACCTGAACAACTTTGCAATTTGAGATCGAAACCTTCTAAAACTGGTAGCGGAGAAACTTGATTTCCTTCCTCCTCTGATACAGTGCGAGGCTTTCCCATTATTTTGTCGATGAAAAAAACAAAATACCAGGTTCGAGTTGCCAACCGGTTTACTGTCTAACGTGTTTAGTTTCAGATATTTTAAAAAAGTGCCTTGATTCAGTATTGTGACAGCGCTATGCAGCTGCCATTCAATTCAGTAACAATGACGTAATGCAACGACTTCATTCAAGAGCGTTTCAGACTGTCTTGAACTAAGCAAACAACTAGACGAATAAAGTCAACTTCCAATATCAACACTCTGCGTGTTTTCCTGTGCTGTAATGCACTGCGATATAGACCAACAAGAACCGAGATCCGTGCGCAGTTATACGGGACTAACTGTAGTTCCTACTAATTTTGTAATTCCAGGAATAAGACATTTTCACTGAATCAGTCCCGTCCGAGCGTGTTTTATCATTGCTGCAATCGCCGGATTATCGAGGATTATTCAAACAAATCTAGAATGCAAACATATAAGATGTAAATTAGCATTTTTACTTGCGAGCTTCCGTTGAATTAATTCCGCGATGCCACATATTTAGGTAAATGGAAAATTACTGCAATTTTAAGCATTTACAACAATTAAGGAAGGCTTATAGAATCGATTATAGAAACGCTCGACAGTGTGACTCCATTCGCTAGAATAACAAATACGTTACCGACATACCATGATACCAGTTTTGAAAAAATTGTTAGTCGGAGCATTGAACATCGAAGATTAAATGTACAGCCGCGTTAGGCGTTAGTATGACATGTACTCTTCTCTTTGTTTTGTTCTGTTTTTGCTCAAAGTATGTCGTGTAGTTTGTTGCGTTCAAACTGAACTGTCTAAACGGAACTGTGTTCAATAAATTTAACTTTATTTACACGTCAGTATCGTCTCAGAGTGTTACGTCCGAAATTTCAAGGAAAAACATCCGAAATTTATCGTCCGAAAATTATAAGTCCGAACATAACTGCTTTGTGACAGGAGCCCATGAACGTTTTAATGATGACAAAAGATATGTTCTGCTATTGAAGGGAAATCTTGGTGTTTCTTTCAGTTTCATAGCATCATCATTCACGGAAAGTTCAAAGAGTCCCTCGTTCCTTCGTTCCAGATACCTCGTTTCCAGGGTCTCTCTTCGGGAAAAAGAGAGACCCTAGGAATGAGGCTGCATGGTCGCCTGCATCGGCTGCATGGATACCATTCTCGTCCCCAGAGCTACGCGGGTTTTTTTTAAATGTCATGGATACCAGGAAGTTTTAGAACAGTAACGGGGAAGTTCTTGTCAGCAGGAACAAGGAAGTTAGTTTACGGATCACACGTGTGAAGCAGAGACCGATACAACGGTAGATTCTGAGTGGTAACCGCAGACAACGTCGCCATTACACGTACATTTCTTAATCAAATCATGTCAAGTGGTCGGCCTCCTAGCCTATTGGAAATTACACTCTTCCTTTATAATTGAGATTCGTGTTATGAACGGGAAGGATGTTGAAAACATTTTAATAATCGATGTGTATTTTACGCTCTTTTCTGTTATTTTTTAAATCTAAAATGAAAGGATATTTCATGATAATTATACAAACAAAAGTCACTGTTAACTCTAATAATTAATGGCAGTTTATTTTCTGACATCTTCTCTTTATTGCTTCAGTCTCTCCCAACATATTTTTGGGACTCTCAAAAACTAAGATATCTATGTTTACTGCTGCATATCATATACTGGGTTACAACTGCGCCATTTACAATCCGGTAGTTACTAGGTTACAACTGTACCATTACATTATAAACTATTTTAGTTTAACAGGAATTAATATTACTGAAACAAATTAAGGAATTTGCTGCGTGCGCACAATACCCAGCAGTTACTGGGTTACAACTGTACCATTACAATCCAGTAGTTACTGGGTTACAACTGTACCATTACAATCCAGTAGTTACTGGGTTACAACTGTACCATTATACAATCCAGTAGTTTTACGGGCCATTACAATCCAGTAGTTACTGGGTTACAAAAGCATCATTACAATCCAGTAGTTACTGAGTTACAACTGCCGCCATTACAATCCAGTAGCTACTGGGAATCGAGAATTAATCGACCTCTTGGGATAAACAAGTTATCATCAATGATGAAGTTAATCTCCAAGCAGGCTGGACTTTCCCAGATCTACACCAACCCCTCCGTGCGAGCCACAGTCATCACTAGCTTGAGCGTGACGCAAAATATTCCGACGCGCCAGATTATGCGAGCCGGAATGTGAGCGGCCATGTCAGCGAGGAAAGTCTGCGAAACTATTCCAGGCGGCCAACGGAAGATTTCGATTTCTTTTTAACACGATATCTCAGTACTGGATTGTAATGGCACTGTTGTAACCCAGTAACTACTGGATTGTAATGGCACTGTTGTAACCCAGTAACTCAGTACTGGATTGTAAATGCTACAGTTGTAAACATTGCAAATGGTACAGTTGTAACCCAGTAACTACTGGATTGTAATACAGTTGTAACCCAGCAACTACTGGATTGTAAATGGTACAGTTGTAACCCCCGGGGGGGGGGGGGTACTCCCCAAACATTTTGGTGGGGTGTGCGGCCCGCTTCTTGAAACCCTTACCCTATTTCAGACCAAAATATATGATTTTTGATACCCTATTTCAGACCTGATCCAAAAATCGATACCCTATTTCAGACCTATAAAATTAGTACACGTGTCTAATACATGACTTCAGCTACCCAGGAATGGGTTCCATTTGCGCAAACATTTGAAAAAGGCTTCAAATTCCCTGATGTTAATGGAAAAAACAGTTTTGTCTAAAAGCCAAACCAAATTCCAGACTAGAGTGCACAAAACATACCCTATTTCAGACCAAAACGGTCAAAATCTATACCCTATTTCAGACCAAAACGGCTCAAAAACCATACCCTTTGGGGCGGCACATATCTATATAGCTTATATAAGGGAGTACCCCCCCCCCCCCCCCCCGGGGGTTGTAACCCAGTGACTACTCAAGTGGACCAAAACATCATCAAGGAACACGGTGTTTAATGGTGATCTTGACTCGCTCCCTGAGTACAGGCAGAACTCAATTGCAAAGCTATTACTAAAAGTAAAATTGTCATAAACATGTTGTAGCCAATAGTATTTCGACAACTCAGTTTGACTGTAAGATAAGCAAATAGAGGAAATTCTAAGGAGATTACTTTTCACGCCCTTAGAACCAACAGCTCATTTCTCATTCAAAGGCTTTGTTCTAAGAACAGGTGCAGAACACCTTACAACTTTTAGATTGTGCTAGCTGTTTCAGTGAAATGAACTGAGATCTACCATTTACCGAAAAGTGTTCGGTAACAACTGGATTGCAAATTACGTAGTTGTAATATAGTACGTTGTATCGGTCTCTGCTTCTACAGTATACAATTCAAAGAGGCAGAAACCAATGAGGAAAGGAAAGGGCAGGAAACGGGAGTAAATTGTATGGGAAAAAGGAAGTTCAGAACAAGCTGGATACTCCCCGCCTTCATCCTACCCACCCACCCCTCTCCCCATAAGATAACTCATAAGTGGTAACTCCGCAGAAAACGTCGCCAAAACACGTACATTTGTTAATCAAATGGCCAGCCTCCTAGCAGATTGGAAATTACTGTATTCTCTTTTAAAATTGAGATTCACGTTATGAACGGGAAGGATGTTGAAAAAAATTAAATAATCGATGTATTTTTTACCCTCTTTTCTGTGTTTTATCTAAAATGAAAGGACATTTCATGATATTTTTACAAAAAAGTCACTGTTGACGGTGAGAATTAATGGTGAATGAGAACTTTATTATCGTAGTTTATTTTCTGACGTCTTCGCGTAGTCTAGGCTTAGTGCGTCTGGTCTCTCAACAGACTTTGGACTCTCAAAACGTCAGATATCTATGTTTACTGTTGCATATCATATAAACGTGTTATTTGTTAGTTAAAACAAAGACAAGATTTTCCTGCAAAAATAAAGAATGCTAGCGTGAAATCGAATGTAAATTTTAACGTAAACATCATGGTTGCTTGGTTTTGAGCAGCGAGAAACTAAACATCGAAACATCAAATTTCCTTTTTCTTTTCAAATAGTTTGCCACGTAATCGGTGGCAAATAAGTTGCAACTTCTTAGATTTCAATTCAGCGGTGGGTTATGGAGTTATTCACAAATAATTCAAGGAATATTTTTCGTAGTGGCTTTAAATCTCGTAAGTGCGACACGTCAGAGATCAACAATACACATAACCTCGCGGTATATGACATATATGCCAAACGCTGCTTTAAAAAAAAGAAAATTAAAAATATGCCTAACACATGTCACTTAATTAAGCCCAGCTATCCAAAAACTCACATAAACAGAACAATTCATTGCAATACCACTAACACGATCCGATTGTCCAAGCTATGAAAATAGGAAATTTCCATTAAGAAAACCAGCTGTTGGTATCTACATGCTGACCGACAGTTTTCGATCGCAGCCCGAAGGTTTACCACAAACTCTTTAAAACTATTAGCTCTCAATCCGTACCACTGTTACATCTCTTGAGCCATTTCTCAATTTTATGAACATTCTTTTGATCCGTGTTTAGATTTTCACTCGAACATGTCCTCGACGAAGCGATGGCATGATTTAAATTCACCGCAGTGAGATGCCATTGTTTGTCGCCTTCGTGATCATAACATTGTATATTTTCATCCGACGCACTCCGTGGTACAATGCCCGATCCACTTTCCGAATAATCCACCGTGCAGTTCAACAAATCCCTACTTACTGAAAGACCGACTGTAGTGGATAAGTCACAGCAACCGTCCAATTCGGTATATAGTTCTGCGTTTGTATCAGCGAGGACCATATGAATATAATCCATTGTTTTGTATCGGCGAGCCATATTAGTGATGCGATATCGCGACCAGGCTTTTAAAAACTCCGGGCAATCATCGTAGACGATTTCTTCTTGTAGATTACAAGGGAGACTCCGCCATCTTGGTATCCATACGGAGTGATCGCTTCGGTGACTAGAAGTTAGAAAAGAAATACAAGAAAATCTATCAGTGGCCAAGGAGGTCCTCGACTGTATTTTCTTGACACGGAACTTTGTCGGATAACTCGAGATATCTGGAGTGATAATTACTGGAGGGGACAACGGCGTCGGAGTCTCGGTTTCTGTCTCCATCGCCGCCTTGTTCACGAGAACATTATAAGGTGTTAGTGTAAATATTAGTTTAACGGGTTGTGAGGAGACGATCCGATTGATCCTGGACTAATGCCATTGAATCAAATGAATTTACAAGGACTTGTGTGTTTCACGCACGCCAGTCCGGGCGATACGTAATATATTCCAACAGAAGGTATTTACTTGGTGTTTATACGCGCGCGCATGCTGATCAAAGTCGTAAACTCGTAAACCAACTAAACTGTCATCCGCTGCTGTGCGATTGGCTAGCTTCGAAACGTGCACTTAAAGAGAACTTCATCACATCAGACTAATTATTTGTCATTTCACTTCATCTCTTACCCTGCGATTACAAAAGAAAACAAAAATATACGTATCCTCAAATTTTTGATTAGTTTGCGCATTTATTTTTCGTTCGAACGTTCGAAAACTTTTAGCTGACCATTTTGTAAACACTACGTCAATATATTGAGTCTTTGACGTATTTTATGATTAATCGATTCCTGTGCATGAACTCCACTGCATACACCGGGAGATCAGGCTGATTTCCATACATTTTCTGACGGCGAACATGAATTATTAAACAACGTGTCAGTCTCAAGATGTTGTTTACAATTGAAAACGAAACGGAAACCGTCGATAGAAAAGTTAAATCATGTCATTTTCAAAACAAAATTATGTCAAAATCACGCATAAAAACCGTTGTTAATGTTGGAGTTTTCTGGACTCTTTTCCATCTCGTAGCAACAGATTTCTCGCATTTTATTATTTTTTTAATGCGATTAGGCCGTCATATAATGAAGTAATTTTCTTTTTTTCGAATTTGTTTCAAAATGATTGCATCCAACAATATTGAAATGATTTGTTTTTCTTTCTCTGTCACCGCTACGGAAACAAACTTCAATGCACTACAGCACCAGAGAAATTATAAAACAAAAACCGTATTTCAAACATACTGAAATTGTAAATGAACGAATCGTATTACAAAGTAATATATTTCTGCGTTTTTTAGTCGAGAAAGTTGATTCATTTGCGCCACGCAGCTGGCAGCAAATTAAAAACCGCTGCGAGTTTTAACAATATCATAGAAAATGGTTGAAGGAAATTACATCTCATTCATTAATATACATACGACTAAGACAGTTGAGAGGGCCAATAACTAAAATCAGCCAATCAGAATGCTTTATTGCCGGTCCAATATTTTCTAAGTATCGGACCGGCTAAAGTTTCATACCGATTGTTATGGTTTATATAATTTCCACAGCTATTTTTAAGCATAAAGTCGTGTAATAAATATCTTATTAACCAAGCTTGCTCGGAACAGTACTGGGAGAATATCGGCCCTCGGTCTTTTCTGTACGGACATCGCTGCGCTCGATCTGTACTATCAAGACCTAGGGCCGATATTCTCCCAGTACGGCCCTCGCTCTTGGTTAATAAGATATCTGTAGACCGGCGATCCTGACTGATAATGAATCATACGGCTCGATATTTAGTTCGCTGCATCCCATATACTTGTATTATTTGTTGTATACAGTTGAAATGCGAATATAAACAATTATTCTGTAATGCAAAATCAAAATTTATGTATTTTCCTGTCAATGTGTTATGTTCGTGACGAATGGACAGTAAAGTTGCATCGCAATTCTGAGCCCGGCGCAGAAATCTCGCTGCGGCAATTCTTTGTTTTCATCTGACGTCATCAAAATTCTAACATCTAAACTGTTAATCCTACAAAGCTCTTCTTTTTATATCTTCTATACGTGGAAATCATTAATCTCTATGCAAAGTTTGGTATCGATGCAGTGATTCCTTTTAGAAATAAAGTTATTTGAAATTTGTGATGTCCCGGATGAACGTGTTTCTGAACTGTCCGCACAAAAACGGATATTTTTATATCATTTTTAAATTTTCAGACGTGATAATAATTTAGAAGTGATGTCTAAACAGATTTGAAGTGAAAGCTAATGATATTGACGGTAGAATCTACTCTACTTCTTGTGCAATTTTATGGCGGCCATATTTGTGTCCTGAAGGACACAAACATGGCGGCGGCATACTAAATACTGTAATTTTCTGAAAATTAGTTTGGCAATAACTCCGTTATAAAAAACGCTACAAAGCTATAATTTGGACAAAACGTTTCTTTCTGCCAGTTGTTTTACCGGTTAATTTTCTGATGTTGTTCATGCAAGCAAACAGTTTTTGTAATGTTGATGAAAACCACCAATTGTACTTGCAATTGATTCGACTACGCGGCAATACACCATGGAAGCAATCAGACTATTTATAGTGTTCTACTTAGCTATTTGTGCGGGCATTTGGCTGATTCAAAGCGATTTCCGTGAGTTTAATTGGGCCTAACCGGTTCATTTCATCAAGCGATTTTGTTCGTTAAGATTCAGGCCATCCGCGTGATGTAGAGGAAAGGAAAAAACCTGATAGCTCCTGATGTGAGCTTTCTCTGTTTATTCTCTGACTTCGCTAGTTTTGTTCATGAGGGCCTAGCAGACAGACTAACCCGCCATGTATGATTAAAGGAACCCTCCACTGTTGGAACAGATTACCATTAAGTAGATGGGAAAATAATCTAAACCGAAAGTTCAGCGTTGAAAACCAAGTATTTCAGTGTTAACGAAAAAAAAATGGCTACAAATCTCTGCCACTTTGGGTTTCAGTTACCCATGCGCCGCCATCTTGGATTTTATGACGTTCCGTGGTTTCCCCTTTTGTTATACAACAAAAGAGCTATAATTGTAGCAATAATAGAGTAATAATAGTGGCAGCCAGGTACCTCGGCGTGAAAATGAATTCGAGCCACACCCACAAAACGAGATTTTGGTACCTTTTATAGGGGTTCTTTTCAAAATTTCCAACGATCACCCCCGTCACTTTTATATGGGAGTCTCCCCCCCCCGGTCCCGCGCACCACAAGCCTTTCACAGACTCTTGCTTTCCACGTAAATTGGAGCCCATTCCCTTCGCAACCAAGAGTAGGAGTCTATCTTTGAATACGTACGTACGGGTATATGTCGAATGCCACATCTTTTCAAAGTTTTCAACTGTGGTCTTCCTTTATACTTACCCCATGGATGACAATGGACAATGAATTTGGACAAGCTGATTGAAAACGCTGTTTTAGAAAAAAAAAAATACAAATTACGATACAAAAAAAAAAAATCAAAATTGACTCGTGCTACGACCAAACTCGACAAGAGGTCGCGCGAGGAACGATGGGAAGGAGAGAAAGACAGGAGCCTCGATAGAGGCTTCTCTTCATCTCTCTTCCCGCCGTCCACCACGTGCTTTATATTTCCCTCAGTCCCAATCCTTCACGCTCTACTCGGCTTGAAAGCGCGCTTGAAAGGAATACTAAAGAAGCCTCTGCAAAGGAGAGTGCGCAGTTCGTCATATTAATTCGGTAGAATCCGCAGCAAGAGTTCGTACAAGTGTTTCGAGTTAGACTTTGGTACATTATGTCAGCTTTTTTTTAGCATTATATTTTAGTGAATGGGTTTAAGAGTTTGATTCGGCTCAGTAGTTCCTACATCTGAACCAACCTCGAAATACCCTGGGTGCCAGAGGAATTTTTTTCCTTTTTCCTTTGCGCGAACTGTAAGCGGCGAAGCCGCGACAACGAGCCACAACGCCACCCATCGCGCTTTCGCCCTTTCGTCGCTCCTCTTGCGAAGAAGAAAAACCTCTGGCACCCGGGTAACCTCGAAACTGTTTTAAAAATAATTTTTGGTCGACCATATTCGAACTGTGAACTGTCGTGTCATATGCGCAAATCACGTGCACCTAGCGAGCCAATCAGAGGGCTTGGGCTCCTTGCATGCCATGACCCATGTCGATAAAACACTGAGTAAACCATTTTAACAGTTCACCGTTAACACCGTAAACACAGCTCACTAATAAGGTTATTCCCGAAATGTCTGAAATATGACACCATTTAAAAAGCACTTATGATTACTTTTACAATTTTTTCCGTTTAAAGACAGGAGCAAACAAGATGAATGATCTAGACTATTATCATTAAAGCGTTTTGCATTTTTATTTTTTTTTACTAATAAGGTTATATTCCTGAAACGTCTGAAATATGACACCATTTAAAAAGCACTTATGATTTTTTTTTACAATTTGTTTTCGTTTCAAGGAGAGAGGAGCAAACAAGATGAATGATCTAGACTATTAACTATTATTATTAAAGTGCTTTCCTGAAATTATTTTTACAATTATTTTCAATCCAAATATCTTACAGCCCGTTACCCAGCAACACTTTTTTGATGCTACTTAGTAAATCAGTAAACTACGATAGTCAAAGTAAGCTTTGTAATTCCCTAGCCGATTCACAGAAGTTACAGAAGACCATGTGAATGGAAAAAGGAAATACTATGAGATAAGTTAATCAGTCAGTGACACAAGCTACTCGGAAAATTGTGGCTTGTGTCACTAAGGCCTAGTTCAGACGCCGTACTTCACATGAGCCGAATCGAATTCGAATTTAGGGCCGACCCAAATTAATTTAGACCGACTGAATTGATTCAGACGCCGAGCTTAAATTCAGCCGAGCTTAAATTAATAAAGGAAAATTGCTGTTATATTGAAAAATACATTATAATAATTCATGCATTTTGTTTCGGCTCATGTGAAGTTCGGCCACAGCTGTTATTCCTGGCTGAGCCAGGCGGGAAGAACGGCTGTGCGTCGCTGCCGTTCAAAGGACCAGCGACCCTGAGCCGATCCGAATTCATCCAGCCGTTCCCGAATTGATTCAGACGCCGTAACCTCACATGATCTTAATTAATCGAATTCGATTCGGCTCATGTGAAGAACTGTCCTGAAACTGGGCCTAACTGATTAATATTTCCATCTACTAAAATATGCCATTATTTCTTTACAAAAAAAACTGTTTTAACAATTTATGGACGGGCCTGGGTTCTTTATTATACCATTTTAACCCATTGACTCGTGAGGTTTTTCCAAAACAGCGTTATCTTGATAGTTTACAGCGAAAACTGTCTAAAACTTAGTTTGCAACGTGGCAACTATCAAAAACATCAATTATTTTCAATATTATTTCCTTTGGGTATACGCCAAAATCAATTTCTTTTTTTTAATTTGCGTTCTTGTTTTTCCTTTTTCCCTCACTTTCTGTTGTGGTTTTGGTTGGCCTTTCAGTCTCTTTTGTTCACGTTGGAAAAGTTTCCATCTAAAACGTTGGGGAAAGTTGAGGCATTTTTAGCAAATAGTGTCAATGGTAGGGAAGGTCACGTTTTTCTTCGATTTCGGAGGAAAAATTCATAGAGGATATTACACGGCGGCGCGAAGATATGAATTTTATTTTCGAGTGGTAAAATAAAAACAATATTTTACGAACGAGCGCAGCGAGTGAGTAAAATATTGTTTTTAACACGAGAAATAAAATTCATATCTTCAAGCCACCGTGTAATGTTTCTTTTATTATATAGACAAACGACAAAAGCACAAACTTTACCGCGAACTCTTGCAGCTCGGTGGCTGGACTTTCCGAATTTCTCTCCTTTCGTCTTCACTTGCAAGGAACTCCTTGAATAATTTTTAAGTCATATGAAGTTTTTCTTCTTCGTGTTAACATTTTCCTACTCCTCTGTGAACGATTTCATGTCGGCTTCAGTGAACTTCACGAATCTATCGCGGCTCGCCATTTTCAACCGGAGTTTGGGCAGCTTTGCACAAAAAATTAAAGCCATGCAAAAGCGGGAAATGACGTCATCGATATCCTCACTAGTGAGGATATGGAAAATACGCCACTCGGGTCCCGGATGTAGTTTTCGTATGAATTTTACGAGTGGTCTATTTTCCAGTAAAACACTCGTGTCTCTATAATAACAAATTTATTTTGTATTGTTTCGTGCTCGTTTAGGCATGCTTTGTACGACATTTTTCCACTCTACCAGTCAGTGAATATTTAAACAAAAAAAAACCTTCTGGCGTGAAACGCGATAAACGTTGAGGAGATTGTCAAATTACGCTGTTTCGTAAACACAGACTTGTTTTATCATGTGGGGGGGGGGGGGGGGGGGGGGTTGAAAAGTGCATGGGGAAGCTCCCCTGGCTCCGTAGTGCCTGCACTTGGTGGGATCATTGTAATCTAGCCTACAAAAATAAATAGGCGTATTTTTAAGGGCGAGCGAACGCTGAATATTCAATCGAGTGTTTATAAGTCGCCATCTTGGATTAGGAAAAACATTGGAGGCTTTGGGGCGAGTGCAAAAAAGAACGACGAAGGGAGAGGGAGTCAGGCAGAAAGGCGAAAGGAGGGAGCTTAGTATTGCACTGCGCATAATTTCGCGCGCGTAATTTAAGCGCGCATTTTAAAAACATGGCGGCTTTTTCGTTGCTTATGTTCACCAGAGAGGTAAATGATCGCTTTCTCGTAAACGAGCGTGGTGAACCTATTATTTTTTTTCGCATATTTTAAGTCTATAGTAATTCATCTAGGAGTATAGACCACTTTCTATTGCAGAAAAATTAATAATCAACAGGTGAAAAACGTGAAAAAAAATAAGTGTTTTTGGTTTGATTTTGGAAGGAATTTGTGACGATTATGCTCTTTCGCGGTAATGGTGACCTATTCTTTTTATTCTATATTTTGAAACATTACATCGCAATGTTGAACTAGGGAAAGTTTCAGAAACTTTCTATTGCAATTTTCATATCGATGGAATCACCTTAAGCTTTAAAGCCTGGTTTTCACTAGCGACGCAAGCACAAGCGCAAGTAAACATACGCAGACGCAGTAACGCGTTGATCATCAGTGCCTTTTTGTTTAGGACAAATCAACACGTTACTGCGTCAGCGTATGTTGCTTGCGCTTGTGCTTGCGTCGCGAGTGAAAACCAGGCTTAAGTCTCTCACTAACAATTGAACCGGCTATAGTTACTCAGTAAGATTAGCGTTTTAGTTATTCTGATTAACGTTTATACCGATTTTTTTTCTTTTCATTGATTGTATTTTTCTTTTTTTTTAAAATGATAATAAAGTCGTCGTTGAGAAATATGTTTTCTCAGTTAGTGACACAAGCTACTCGGAAAATAATTTTCAAGTTCTCCCAACAGGAGTCGAACCTATGACCTTCCGCACACACCGTCAGGAGACTTGTGGGAGCTACATGTCTTTAAATTATATATTTATTTCTTTGTTGGTACAATTATGAATACATCATTGTTGAGGGGGATAATGAAACCCTTTTGGGCTTTTTACAAGAGCTCCCAATTATTAGTGGCGGTATAATTACTTTTTACAATCAGGTAAGCCACTAGATACATGTCAGTGTGAATTTATTTAAGCATCCTATGTTTTAATACACAAAAATTTTATCATCAAAATGTTCGCCTATCAAAGTAGCTAGCAGAAAGTAAGTAAAGATCAGTATTCAGGAGATATTTCTTTGTTTTCTTTTTCATACTATAGGCTAATTTAAGGTATCAGTATACCCCAAATGACTATCATGCGTTGGCGCTGTTTTACGGTCGGACGTTTAACAAAAACCCCAATAAAGTATAATATTTTCCTGAAAGCTTAAGAATTGTAGATTACGAATATGCATTCATTTGAAGTAAAAAATATTACACTCTTTTTTTTTATAAGAACTTTTTTTACGAACGTTGAGGCTGAGATTGACCAAATTTTAAGAACATACTAAGAACATAACCAGGTTGAGACTTAGCTAAGAACATTTTTAGTCACTTGGACCACTTGTTTCTTGCATCGAGCCTCTCAATAGAATATTCCAGTATCCTTTCAAAAAATTAACAAAATCTGGACAAAATGTAACATTTCAAATATGTCAGTGAATAAGCAGTTCAAATCAGCTCAAAATACTTGAATGCACAATTTTTTATCGTAAAACATTAATTTCTATCACATAAAATGTAAATACATTTTCATGGTCACGTTCGAATCTTTTTGTGTGAAATTCTGTACAATGTACAATGTTACGTACACTCAAGTTACTTTTGCTATCGGACATTTATAGCCCATCGTACACGACATTATCATCTTACTGAAACGATTATAGTTAACGACCAGAAACCGAGATACCGTGAAGAACATTTCAGTTTCTACCCAGTTCTAACCGTGTTCCGTCGACCAAAAAACGCTAAAAAGCCGCATACCGGAGGGCTGGATGAAACCGCAATACCGCACTTTTTAAAGTAACGCTAGGACGCTACTGCTAGGATAGGTTTTGTCGATATGTGCGGCCGGAGATATGTGTTAGAAAAAAATGATGGTGAATTTATGAGAAAGAAGTATTATCAGTCAGTGACACAAGCTACTCCGGCGTTGTTGTTAACTAATGAAACAACGCTAATATATATGGTAGCTGCAAATTTTAGAACTTTGAAAACTCGAATGTTTACGCACCTCAAGTTTTTCTTTTGTATAGTGGTTATCAACAAAACGGGGAGTGTCATAAACAGTGCGTTGTGTATTATATTCATCAAAGCTCGCTGCTAACATTATATTACATTCCGTTCCAGGATTTCCGTCTGTTCATTGCTGCTATGAATAAGTTCTTATCCTCAGCGGTTTTCCTGTGCGTCGTTTTGGGGCGTTGTGTGTTCTTGGTTTGTTCTCACGATGGTTCTCACGACAAAAAGAGCACCCCTTCTCCTACTCAGGCCGGTGGAAGACATACTACGAATTCCATTCAGATGAGGAAAAAGATCAGAGTAAAAAAAAAAGAATGCTCAGGGTTTTATTAGAATTCAAACGAGCTTTTCAATTAGGATCTTACGTACAGTCGAAGCTCACATGCAACATGCTATCTCAAGAGAAAGGCACGTCTTCCAGACTTGGACATCTTTGACCAGCTTCGATAAAAAATGCGCTCATTTTTATCATTACCAACATTCAGAAAATCGTACGATGCAGTCAAAAATATGATGGAGGAATGCAGTAAATGAGACCTATTTTAATCTGCAATTCTCATAGATTTGAATATTTTATCCTTGTATCACTAGAATCAAAGCCGTGAATAGATCTTGTTTCTGGATATCACTGTAAAAACTGGCGCGTCTTTTCGATATCTGAATATTCTATCGGAAATTATAAGTTCTAGCTGTAGAAATAGCTATAGAAAAATTCCATTACGGTTGTAATAACAAATACAGTCGAAGCTCCCGTAAGTGGACACTCTCGGGAAGCCGGAAAAGTGCCCGCAACTGGAGCTGGCCGCTTATGGGTATGTGTAAATACAGCAGTTTGTACTATGAGGTAGAGTTCAAACGGGGTTTTGTCAAGGCGGCCGCAAGTAGAGCTGCTGTCCGTTTACGAGAGTGTCCGCTCAGAGAGCATCGACTGTAATTGAATGCTACTTCACAATTATAATAAGCTGAAAAAAAGACAAAATTGAACGAGAATTGAACAAATGTTGACACTAGTAACATAAACTGGATACACAAATCTATGATAACTAAACGTCGATTTTCTTTCACCTGGGTTGCTCTATTTTAATAACTGCACGATGGTGTCTTATTAAAATTCGTAGATCCTTTAACCTACCATTGTTTGTATCCGACAACGGATTCCTTAAGTATATGATAAGATAAAGTTATTTATTTTGCTCGTCAAAATAACCGGCAGTACGGTTGCCACTGCGATCACTATTTCTCTCAGTTAGTCACCTGCTGCCACCCCCTGGAGTGACAGAAAACGTACATGCTTTTATATTTAAATAATATGGATAATAAGGGTTACTGGCATTAAATAGCGATGATTATTGAGAAATGTTTTAATCAGTCAGTGACACAAGCTACTCGAAAAAATAATTCCGAGTTCCCCCAACAGAAGTCGAACCAACCACTGAGCTACAGGAGACTCGCGGGAGCTAAGGCCACATATAACTATTGTAGGTTCAAAATGCTGGTTATTTCTTATCTTCTATTTTAAAATATACTCAAACGGCATTTCTGTTTCAGATGCGGGCTAGGCTAGGCAGCAAAAGAACTAAACTGCGCCGGCAGAACTTGATCTGAGAGACGACGAAGAATATGATGACCAGCGAAGAGAGCTTGAGGAAGAAGCCGCTGATGACTGAAGCTCCATTACACAGAAAACTTACAAAACGGATTTTGTAAAGAGCTTACATTATATTCGCTGTAAAACCATGGCTATTGCCAATAAAGCAAGCGCTTAATTAAAACGTGAATGTTGTCGTATTTTTATCTTTTTTTATACCATCTGTTTATACTCGTTTATATACTCGTATTTCTTCGCATGATTCAGGTTCAAGATTAACCGCATTGTTTCCTATTTTTTAACAAATTTATTCCAATTTTTCCAGTTTTCCTAAAATGACCCGACGGTTTTGTTATCAAAATTGAGTGACCACAGGCTGTTGTGGCACGAGAAATGTATATGTTCAGTGTTTAAACCACACAATAAAATGATAAACTAAAACGGCCTCAACATTCTCTCAACATTTGTGAGTTCATGTTGCGAGATGTTGAGACCATACCGTGTCAAACGGCTTCAACATTTCGAGAAACAAAAGAAATGTTGAGAAGATGTTGAGACAAAGGGGGTGTCAAACGGCCTCAACATCGGCTCTCAAAAAATGTCGAGACCGTTTAATCGGGCCTTGAAATAGGACTATTATTACTCCTACTTCAGGGACTGAAAAGGTCGACGTCTGTATGTGGAGAGGAGATACTTACGAGCCTAATAATGTAGTCAAATTACGCTGTTCTTAAAGTGCAACTAACCCCAAAAGGTTTTTTTCACTTAAATAAATTTCCTTGCTACCCTGATCACGTCTGCGAAAAAATTATCGCAATCGATTAAAATCCCCGCGTTTCTACAGCCGTTTTAAACTTGGAATTTTCTGTCCCACGACCGCGCATTATTCGGGTTCTGGGTCGAGATCTTGTGACGTAACGGCGGGAATGTTCTGAATAGCGATAAGAGGGCTTTTGTGAGGGATTTACATTGTGTAGAAACTTCTTCGGATGATTTCTTTTCTTTACGTCTTCATAACTATCGCAATTTTACCCACAAAGAAATATGTCTTCCAGCGACGGAAATTCGGAGTCGAACTATGATTCCGAAGATTCTGAGACATGTTTTATTCCGGAATACGACATGGAGGTGGAAAGATGAGATCGAGTCGGCTGTTGTAGATCGCACAACAAGCAATGAATGCCTCGATGAAATGGCATATATATGTGTGCTGATGAACCCTTGGCGGACAAGGAATGGCTAAAAAGGTACAACAAAGAAGTTAAAAGAAAATGAAGATTTAGAACAAATGCTTCAAAAAAGATTGGACGGCACGGAACATGTGAGGGATTCTTGGTGAGTCGCAAGTTGCAAGTATTGCGTAAATGTAAACAAACGCGATTGCTGTCATGTCGCTACGAAATGTATTATTCGCATTCTCAGTGAAAATTAAACAGAACAGAATAGTGTTATTATCTTACCTTTATTGTAGGTGTTCATGTGGAGCTTGTTTTGGCGCTGTCCTATTTAAGTATTGGTCCATGCTTAAAGTTTGTATATCGAGAGTTTATAGAGAAGTGTATTAAGAGTTGCTTGAGACGCAGCCAAGAGATAGTCGATCGATTGAAAATCGGCTTGCTCCGCGCCGCGGTCTGCTCGGGCCTGGAAATTGAAGCAAAGCTGAAAGGAACTGCCACATCACTACAGTTTTGACATCCTCAAACGTTTGTCGTTGCTACTCCAAATAACCACCATAGTGAACTAAGTTAATTTTGAAGTAAAAACCGTCAAAATAAATGACTTTTTCTTCTCGGTAAGCGAAAATGGAAGTGGTGTTCCCACGATGGTCCGCATTAATGTTACGATGAGTATACGGTTTATCGCACCGCTTATTTCCCGGCCTCAGAAAAACTTTTGGAGTTCAAATCTTTTGTCAGTTTTACTATTTTATCCTTCAAAAGAAATTCGTCTTTGACTTTCATCAATATTCCCGAAATTGCTTCGCACGAGGAAGAAATGTTAACGCCATTACAGATGCGCGATATCACGGATCGACGCTCGAGCTACTGAATTTTCTGGTTATCTTTTAGCAGCGATGGAGATAGGTTCTCGGTAAAATTTTGGTCGAATTGCTAGTTGGCTTTGACCGGGTTAAATAGTCTTTGGAAGTCGGCCTGCTAGAAGTGCGCGGACAAATTTCAGAGTTCTTGATCAATGACTCTCACAGTCCCACTTTATACTTCGCTCGTTTGAGATTACAAAATCCATCGTCTTTTTCGTATTTATCGACGATCGCTATAAAATGGTATAGTATACCTTTCTCTAAATCTGGGGTGTTGCTGCAACGGCCAATAACGCACCTGGAAGGAGTTTCTACACACTTTTCGAATGTGTATCGCATCTTCCTAAAGGAAATGAGTGGACGCGAAGGATCTAAGGTTCCCGGGCTTACGTCACAAGCCGCTAAAATCATTCCCAGTCAAAAACGCGGTCGTGAACAAAAATGGAGGCGTTTTTGGTGACTTTGCCGGGGCACAGAAAATCGAGGATTCAACCAAATCAAAACAAATTTCGCAGTTAAGTTTCAAATAACAAGTACATTTATTTAAAACGAATAAAAATTTTTGGGGTTAGTTGCACTTTAAACACAGAACTTGTTTTATCGGAGGAGGGGGGGGGGGGGGGGGTTAAAATGCATGGGGGGCTCCCCTGGCTCCGTCGTGCCTGGTGCATGGGATCATTGTAATCCATCTTAAATTGTCCTTCCAGTCATTATTTTTTCACTCATTTGGTACTGACGCAAGCTCAGTTAATTTCCACCACTATCACATACAAAATCTTTAGTTCAGTGGCATTATTAAGCTTTAGGTCTCTCTAACAAAAAACCCTGTAGTTACTCAGTCCTGAGATTAGCGTTTTAGTTATTCCTGGGTTGTAACGTTTACTGACGCAATTTTCTGTCCTTTCCATTGATTGTAATTCACTTTTTAAAAATTGATAATTGACAATAAAGTCGTCGTTTGAGAAAGATGTTTTATCAGTTAGTGACACAAAGCTACTCGGAAATTTTTTTCGCCGAGTTCTCCCAACAGGAGTCGAACCTATGACCTTCCACACACCGGTCGAACGCTCTACCACTGAGTTACAGGAGATTCGATTGTGGGAGCTAAGGGCCCTCCACAGACTAGGCCAATAGTTGTCGACACCTATTTAGTTGTCGATCATAAAAAGTGTCGATAACAAAAAGCCAGTGTGTGAAGCTAGTTGTCGATAACTAGCTTCACACACTGGCTTTCCTTGTTATCGACAACCTTTTTATGATCGACAACTAAATAGTTGTCGACAACTATTGGCCTAGTCTGTGGAGGCCCTAAGGCCATATCACTAGTCTGTATCAGTGACAAACATCCCACGATATTAAGCTCACATACTGCTAGGATAGGTTTTGTCGATAAGTGCGGAGATATGTGTAGAAGAAAATGATGGTGAATTTTAAACTTGGTAGAAATACATACATGTACATGTATGAGAAAAATGTTTTAATCAGTCAGTGACACAAGCTACTCGCGGTTGTTAACCGTTGTAAAATTCATTAGCAATTAATAATCACTGTGATAAAGGTATACTGAGCTTGATCACATGTATACATCTGTAAATCCAATACAGCATAATAATAAGGATTATTAACTTTCATAAAGATCTCTAACTCGGCTAACGCGTATTCAAACAAACCATTGTTCATTCTATAGCTAAAAATATTAATTTCACAAGTAATATAAAATATTCGCGTCCGATCTGTACAAAGGCGAGCCGCTTCGTCCCGCTCATATTTACTATATTTTATACATTTATAACAACCCGAATAAATGTGTTGGCAGCTGCACATTTTAGAACTTTGAAAACTCAGATGTTTACGCACACATAATTTTATTTTTGTAGTAATTAAAAACCCATTAACAACAAAACTCTGGGCCTTTAAACTTTAATCAGTCAAAGCCTAGTTAACTGTTTGCATAAGAAAAACTGGTCTGTCATTTCAGCTACATTAGTATTATATTAATAGTGGTTATCTACAAAAAGGGAGTGTTATATTGAAATTGCGTTGTGTAATTCCATTCATCGAAGCACGCTGCTAACATTACATTCCGTTCCAGTCTGTTCATCGCTGCTATGAATAAAGTTCTTTACTCAGCGGTTTTCCTGTGTCTTGTTGTGTTATTGGTTTGTACTCACGATACAGAGGGCGCTGCTGCACTTCCACGATTGGGAAAAAGATCAAAGGTAAAAAAAAAGAATGCTCAGGGTTTTATTAGATTCAAACGCGCTTTTCAGTTAGGATCTACGTACAGTCCGAAGCTCACATGCACATGCTATCTCCAGAGAAAGGCACGTCTTCCAGTCTTTGACATCTTTGACCAGCTTCGATAAAAAAATGCGCGCATTTTTATCATATATTACCAGCATTCATAAAATCGTATACGTTGCAGTCAAAAATAGGCCTTAAACTTGATGGAAGAATTACGGCAAATGAGTTCTGTTTTACATGTAATCTGTAATTCTCAAATTTGAATATTTTCCTTTTATCGATAGAATCAAAGCCGGGAAAAGATCTTGTTTCTCGCTGTAAAAACTGACGCGTCTTTTCGACATCTGAATATTCTCTCGGAAATTACAAGTGCTTGCTGTAGAAATGGCTATAGAAAAATTCCATTAGTTGTAATAACAAATACAGTCGAGGCTCCTGTAGGTGGACACTCTCGGGAAGCAGAAGAAGTGTCTGCAAACTGGAGCTGGCCGCTTACGGGAATGTGTAAATACAGCAGTTTGTACTATGAGGTAGCTAGAGTTCAAACGGGTTTTGTCAAGGCGGCCGTAAGTATAGCTAGAGCTGTCCGACTTACGAGAGTGTCCGCTCAGAGAGCTTCGACTGTAATTGAATGTTACTTCACAATTTGAATAAGCTGAATAGTAGACAAAATTGAACGAGAATTGAACAAATGTTGACCTGTCCACTAGAAGGATACAATACTAGGATACACAAAGCTGACATAACTAAACTTCGATTTCACCTGGGTTGCTCTGTTCGTTTAAATAACTAAGAAAACAATTGTTTGTATCTGACAGTGGATTCCTTAAGTATATGATAAGATAAAGTTTTTTCTTTTGCTCCTCAAAATAACCGGCTCAAAATGTGCGAGTGCTATATATACTGTCAGCTTAACACGGCAGTAGATTAGTTGATTTTTCGGAGTTTTCTCGGATAAATTGTAGGATCTGTATCTTCTTAATTCCTGAGAATCTTTTCAATTCCTGTTTAGTAAAAAGAGGGAGATTTCTGTGCACAAAGACTTTTAAAATCATGAATGCACAATCCTATATTAACCCTTTCACTCCCAGAGTCAAACCTCGAGTCAATAAATGTAGTTGAAACTTTTAAGTCTGTGGATGAAACCCTAGTGTGCGACCATTCAAATGAAAGCTATTGAGCAGTACTTTCATGTGGTACTGTTTGTTTTTGACAATTTTGCAAAATGAAATTACAGATTTTTTCCTCCGTTTTGAACTTAGCACTCTTGGGAGTGAAAGGGTTAAAGCGCAGTTGACTGTTTTTTCTGAGCATCATGTTCCGAAAGAGACTCGGGCGGTTGTTCAAATACACTTGCCGCTGATATTTAATTTCTCTTATAGCCACCTGCTGCCACCCCCTAAATTGACAGAAAACACGCTTTTAATAATATGGATAATAAGGGCTACTGGTATTAAATAAATGCCTATTGAGAAATGTTTTAATCAGTCAGTGACACAAGCTACAGTGGAACCGCCGTTAATACGGACACCCTCGGGCCAAAAAAGCTGGCCGTAATAACGGGGTGGCCGTAATATGGGGTCATTGTGGGGTCATTGTAAATGTACAACAAAAGCGACTGAACAAGCACTAAAGGCAGCCTGAACCAATTTACAGGAAGATCCGAAAACAGAAGAAGATCCGAAAATTCGTCAAAACAATGAAAACCTGCTTATGAAAACATGCTCATGCATACGGAGCAAGAGACTATGTATAGTCTCTTGATACGGAGTCATTGTGTCAATGATTTGCAATATTCAATCCATCGCCGAGTTTGTGGCCGGAATGCGGGATAAAATTACAAAGAAAATAGGCGCACGGGGATCGCAAAATCTGGCCGTTGGCCGTAATACGAGGTGGCCGTATTAAAGGGGTTTTTATACAAGAGATTAAGTGCGATTTCGCCGGGCCAAAAGAGCTGGCCGTAATAACGGGGTGGCCGTAAGGCGGGGTTCCACTGTACTCTGAAAAATAATTCCGAGTTCTCCCAACAGAAGTTGAAGCTACCACTGAGCTACTGGAGACTCGTGGGAGCAAGTTATATAATTAGGCCATATAACTAGAAATGCTTGTTATTTCTAATCTTCTATTAATATACTCAAACGGCATTTCTGTTTCAGATGGCTCGTTCCCTAAACAGCATTTGTCAGGCAGCGAAAGAACTAAACTGCGCAGAAACTTGATCTGAGAGATGACGAAGAATATGATGACCAGCGAAGAGAGCTTGAAGAAGCTTGAAGAAGAAACGGCTGATGACTCATAGTCTCTTGCCATTACATAGAAAACTTACAAAACGCATTTTGTAAATTAATTAAGAGCTGACATCATATACGCTGCAAAACCATGGCCATTGCCAATAAAGCAAGCGCTTAATTAAAACGTGAATGTTGTCGTAATTTTTATCTTTTTTTATACCATCTGTTTATACTCGTACAGTAGTTTTGTACAGGCTTGTACCGGGACTCAATTAACCAGTCCCTTCCAACTCTTTGTTTATAAAGTCTCATAGCCCAGGAGTTGTAGGGACGTCTAAGGTGCATAAAACACCAATATTACTTTCAGTTTCTCAGGCGAAAAGTATTCTTGGATCGGAGTTTGTATGTGGAAACAACATCTTGAGCAAAGCGTGATATAGTTTCAGTCCTTTCATCCCCGATTTTTTGACCGCTTCTCAAATTTTAAAAGACCTGCGAAACGTGAAAAGCACGTCCAACAAAAATCGTGAGATTGAATGAAAATATAACAGATGATTGCTTTTTTCAGTATAGTATTTTTTAGTATTTCTTCGCATGATTCAGGTCCAAGATTAACTGCGTTGTTTCCTCTTTTTTAACAAATTTATTCCGATGTTTCCAGTTTTCCTAAATTGACCCGACGGTTGCAGATCACCATGAGAAAGCTGTAATACGCGGGATCCCACCTGGGAGACCGGCCAGTTGCCAACATCCCCCAGGGATTCAAAATAGCGACCTTCCTAATGAAATCCCCGCCCTATATGCTCTATAAGTCGATTGTCAGAACCAGGGCGCTGGAATGGATGGGCGGTGAAACGACCACTGCGCTCTTGTGCGATGTTTGATGCGGAGTGAGACTGGGTTTGAGCGCCCTCGAGAGCGCTCGCGTTCAAAACATGTCAGCAAATGAAGTTCAATAGCTGATGCAGAAAAGGGATTGCCACAAGAGAACGGTACGGGATCTCCACTTATATTAGTTTTTGTAGAATGAACATGTCAACATGTTGGTAAAGCTGTAAGCAATAAAGAACGGGTTCGATATGTAAAATCAACAACGATTTTATTTAAAATAAGTCGAGCTGCTTCCAAACGCGTTGCTCTTTTAGTGTGGGCGCGAAACGTAGCGTGCGATCTAAACCAAACAAAACGGTAATTTTCGGCGTATGCATAGAGCAACCTTCGCTATGGCATCGGTGTAAATTTCATTTTGAACTTTTTTGAACTTTTCGAGTTAGACGCTCTAGACGTCAGTGCACAGAGCTTTGTTCTCTCAAAATAAGGTGAAATTGGTCATTTGACGTTGTTGTTTTGCAGACCGGGCCGGACGGCTACGAAATGTACCAATATGTAAAACGCACGCGTGCAAAGCCATTATACTGCTAATTACACCTATTGTTTTGTGACGTTCTCGTACAATGGCTCTGCACTTGCGTTTTACATATTTGGTACATTTCTTAGCCGTCCGGTCTGCAAAACAACAACTTCAAATGACCAATTTCACCGTATAGCGATGTTTCTCGTTACGTCACCTATTGTTATTAATGTGCCAACCAGAGAAACTATTGGCTGTTGAAACAAAGAGTTCTTTTGTTTAATGGTTGGCAAATTTGAATAACAAAACAAATGTTGATAAACAGTGAACACTCCTATTATGAGAGAACAACTGTGCCACTGACGTCTATGGCGTGTAGCACAAAAAGTTCAAAAAAGTTCAAAATGAAATTTACACCGATGAAAAAGCGAAGGTTGCTCTATGCATACGCCGAAAATTACCGTTTTGTTTGGTTTAGATCGTAGGCAATCAACGTCTGTCTTTTCGCGCCCACACTAAAAGAGCAACGCGTTTCGAAGCAGCTCGACTTATTTTAAATAAAATCGTTGTTGATTTTACATATTGAACCCGTTCTTTATTGCTTACAGCTTTACCAACATGTTGACATGTTCATTCTACAAAAACTAAGTGGAAATCCCGTACCGTTCTCTTGTAGCAATCCCTTTTCTGCATCAGCTATTGAACTTAATTTGCCGACATGTTTTGAACGCGAGCGCTCTCGAGGGCGCTCAAACCCAGTCTCACTCCGCATCAAACATCGCACAAGAGCGCAGTGGTCGTTTCACCGCCCATCCATTCAGCGCCCTGGTCAGAACCAACAGGGATTGCGCTTTCTTCGGCTAGACTATAGTCAAACAAAACGCAGTATTCAACAATGTCACTAACAATCTGTTTATTAAAGAAAACGATGAAATGTTGAGACTACAATATTTAGGTAATTTGTGTTTGTTAAATACTTTACATGTAAAACACCTGGATCATAGTTAATATAGGCAAATGAAGCCCGGCAAACTTCAAAGGAGTGAACAATGAGCTAAGATTTATGTTGGAAGGTCCGTGCACAATCTTTTGTTTTGCGATGGTTGAATTGCCACGGTAATCGAAACGTTTCTATTGGTTAGCCTGCTTGAACTGACACGTAAACACCTATTTTTGTATTTTGTCACTGACAGGTTTTATGCACGGTCAAGGCCAAAAAAGCGAACAAAAATTACATAAAGAACTTTGCTGGGCTTCATAACCATTTCGCTCTATTATCCATTCGAATGCAGTTCCATGAATACAGTTCTATTATGAGACGGATTCACTGAACCTTATTTAAGATCCGGGCTACGAATTATATCACTCTACTGGCCAGACGACCCAGCAATCTTTTCATCTATCAGATATTTTCTCTCGGATTTTAATATTTTTACTAATAACTTGCTCGGCCGATGACAAATCAAGTTACCTAACCACTGGGCTATTAATATTTATCAGTAATCCCGGCGACATGCCGATTTTTCCGAGTTTCGTGTACTTTAACATGCCGTGAAAATACAGTCATATATAGATAACAAACAATAAACTAAAAGAAATTTAACTTAATTAAATAGTTCTCATTTCTGTTGTCTGGCTGCTTGCATAAGTTCAGGTTTCTTTATAAATTCATCACTGCTGTCTGTTGATGTTTCTGGAAAAAAGAAGAAAAATAAAGACAGGTTAGCGGGAAAATAACACAAGTTAGTTCCTACAAGTGAAGTCTTCATATCAAGTCTTTACAACTTCGACATCGTATTTAAGAGCGACTTCCTGTAACTTTCGACTAAACAGTGGCACAAATAAAAAATCGAATTCGCTCATATTTTTGGTCATTAATAGGTCCTAGTGAGAAACTAAACGGACTGTAGTTAGTTTTGAAAATACAGCTTTCTTTTGTAAAAATATGCCAAAAACCATTTTGCCCCGATTGAGCTCAAAATCGACTTCCGGTTAGACAGAATTTTCTGAACATTTGATCGCTTCGCGCGTCATACTACAGCTATTTACGAAACTTTGAATAATATTTATATTCTGTTTAGGTCTTCATTGTACGATTGAATGAAAAATAAAATAAATCTAGCTTAGTTTTGAACCGAAACATGATCAAAATCACAGGCTAAATTTGCGAACTTGTTGTAAGCCAAATTTTGCTCTAAAACATCGCCCATTTTATGTATGTGCGATAACTTAAAATGTCGTAAAAACATTTTATATGGGTTAATTATACACCCATCTAGTAGGATATATTACAAAATCTCTGGGTAAATGATTTTAAGTAGCTCGCTTTGACCCGTGTTTGTCACCAATTTTGCCGAAAATCCGCCGTTTGCGTGTAAACATTGGCGTGACGCGACTAGTCACGGCTAATAAAAAATTTCATTTCCAACGAACCACAGAAATTTATTCTAGAAATATGCATTGAAAAAATAATGAAACCGTTTTTGTTTATTTTGTTGTTGTTTGATTATTATTTCAAGCCACCGCTATAAGGAGTTTATTTTTTTTCCCGTCCGTATCGTGAACGGCAAAATAGCATTTATATTTGAAACTGCACTCGGTGACTTGAAGTTCTTGTGGGAATTTCGTCAACAACCCAAGCCTATAAACAAGCTAGTAGGTGAACTCTTTACATGAAAGCAATTATAATATACGAGATATTTTTCGTTCCCCCGTTCTAAAGACTTTTGAAGGTAGCGAAATACTTTGATAGACCCGACCGATTGCGTGACCGTTTATACGCTGTTGTGAATTAAGTGAAATTTAAAAGTGAAGTTTGACGTTACATTTTTCATTCACAAGAGAAGGTTCTAAAAGGGAAAACATGCCCAGTTAAATTGCTAAGCGTAACAAGCCGAGATTATTTGGTTTATTCCTTTACGTGATTCAAAGGGCTCGTTAAATAATTAAATTAGTATTTGCCGATGCGACAGATTTCATATTTTAAATTTTATTTTGTCAACCTGTGTGCTCATAAAAAGTATTCACTATTTTTCGCACGAGTTACTTTTAAAAGTTATTGAAACGATGAACATGTTTAACCCAAGAAATAAATTCAATTTTATCAGTGTTAAATGGTAAATACAGTTCCTTTGCAACTCTAATTTAATTTAGATTTGATCAGTTTGAGAACTTTGAGAACAGTACGATAATTGAATTTCACACTCAGTCGATCACGGATTTCTTTCTGTGAGCAAGGCAAAATGGATGTTTGTTGTTCTTTGAAGTCATTAGTCGGTGGTCAGTGCTCATTTGATCGAAGAGATAGAAAGAAGTCTACAGAGATTGTCCCACTATTATCATGCAATAAAGATATAGCTCAGCACAAGTCAATCTGGCAGTTTCAAGATGCGGAGAGTGAAATGGAACTGATTCTTGCCCGAGCTGCGATGTTTACCACTCCACAAAATGTTCGTACGATGACTGTATGCCCATCACATCGCTCATCTCTTGGTCTTGGCTGGACAAGGGGAACCGATAGATGTAGGGTCCCCCAAGAGATATCCAATCACAAAAACGTCAGAGGTAAATGCCCAAAAGCTGAAAGAGGAATAAACAAAATCTTCTCCCAAGTTATCATGAAAAGAACGGGACGTATGGTTCACGTGGGATCAGGTACATATTGATGTGTTTCACTTGTTCTAATTTAACTAAATGCAAAAATGTTGACATAACTTCCCTCCTGTTATTCTAGGTATGTGCAGATCATGCAGGGAAATTTTGTGTTCACTTTGCGAAGAAGAGACGCTGCCAAAATTAGCAGAAGAGAAATTACCTCCGGTTGTCGTTACAGATAACGACGATGACGAAGATGATGTTGTAACTCAACTAAAAGAGTTGTCTTTGGTAAGAAGAACGGTAATTAGCCATCCCTACTCCCGCCTTATCCCACCCACAAAAATAAGCCCGATATATAGACGTGGTTTAAAAAAATATAAAACTGATCTATTTTAGGAATGTTATTGGAAAAATATCAGATGATACGTATTTCACTCAAAATTGCCATGCACAGGGACTAGAAACGTCCCAACAACAATGATAAACTCAGTTGAAAGGCAATGTTAAGGTTATGTTGGTCGGTCAGTTGATATATTTGGCAATATGTCTTTATCATTGCCTGTAAGAAAGGTTGTCCAACAATAGCGTAAAGCGTACGTGACAATACCGAAAGGGATGATGGGTAGTGCTTGATATTTTAGCGCGGTGGCTGCAGAATCACTGAATACATGTTAGCGCGTTCTAAAAGAAAACAACAAAAGTAGATTCTACACGTATTCTGTGGAATGGTTTTTATTAAAATGTATTGATATCCCAGACTACCTTTCGGCATTGTTGCTTCTTTACAGAACACCTTTATGCTAATTATATGCTGTCGTTTTTGTTAGGAAATCAGTGAAGTATCAGGTAGCGGTCATTTAACTAGCACCCCATTTACACCAGCAATGTCAAGCATTTATTCACAAACCGGAACATCATTCGGAAGTTTATTTGTACCTTCAGATACTGACAGCCATCTGCACGAGTCGTTCGAAGAAAGACCTCATAGTGACAGGTCGAGATCTACACTCAACAATTTCCTTGCGTCAAGAGACATTAGTCCTATTCGATCCTCCTTAATGACGCCCTGGAATGATACTACCGACAGAACGAGGCGTTACTATGTGAAGAAGGCAAGTGAGACTGTAGCTGAATCACTGAAAGTTCTAGCTGGCGAAGATTCTGATAAGTTATGGTATACTTTGGTCTCATCAAAGGCAATTAATCAACATTTCGCTTTAGAATCCTCAGAAACAGAAAACGTTGATATTGCATTACTGGAGTCTCTGGCAGAATGCTACAACAGTGCTACCAGTGGGACACGCGCCGTCAGATATTGTCAATCATGGTTGACAAGATCAGCTTCAAGTATCTTCAAAGATGGATTCCAAAAACCTCACACAGTATCGTTTCAAGATTGCCAAACAGCACTTGCTGCTCTATGGTAGAGGCTGGGCTGTGCCTAGACCTCCACAGAAGAGGATGTACGTTTCTTCGGAGATGGTTGACCATTTTATTTGTTTCATAACCAGTCAGCATATTGTTCAAGATTTACCATTTGGACAGAAACAGCTAACGTTGACTTCAGGTGAAGTACTCTCAGTACCCAATGTTATCAGGACAATGATTCCAGAACGTATTGTGCAGCAATATCAAGAGTACTGCAAGGAGTCAGACATCACTTGCTTGAGTCGAAGCTCTTTGCTTCGAATTCTTGACGTCTGCTCTGCATCAGTTCGGAAATCGTTACAAGGTCTGGACTACATTACTGCTTCTGGGTGCAAAAGCGTTCGAGGAACTGGAAAATGTCGCTGATAGGCTGGGAGAACTTGGAATGGGTATGTCCTGGGCAAAACCAACAGAAGCAACAGCTGAAATTGGCCAAGCGCTACCTGAAAAAGTGACTTCAAAGTAAGTTTCATAAATAACATGTTAAGTACGTTTTGATGAAGAGAAAAATATTACAGTTGTCAGACTAATTTTACTTGTTTTTGCACATTTTTAAATAAAATTACTATTTACTTTTGTTTTTCAGGTGCATGTTTCGGAGTCTTCAGTCATCCCAGACCATTGTAGACGTTTCGCTCTCAGTGATGCCAAATGCCGAGACTACCAGGAGACATGCAGTCATACTCATGATGGTGTATGTGATCGCTGTATCCTTGTGGAGCTGGGCAATCGCGAAATAGACGACGCACTTAAGCTCGTGGCAGCAACAAGCGAAGAATCGGACGAGTTGATGTTTACCACAGAACAGGCTAAGCGCAACATCAATGCCTGGAAAACTCATCTACTTCGCTCTGTTAACCAAGACGAGGCTAGAGTCAATGTTATCGACGGATTATATGATAGTTCAGTTTTCCTGGTTCAAGATTGGGCCATGAAGTTTCTTCCCAGGAAGTACAGAGAAAGCCAGAGTGACTGGTTTGCCCAAGAGAGGGCTACCTTGGCACATCAGCGTAGCCGTTAGATAGCGATCAGACCAACAACTCGAGTCGATGACGTTCGTCCACATTTTTCAAGCCTGTAGCCAGGACAGCAACACAGTACTTGCCATCATGGCGGATGTTTCTTACCAAGTTGAAAAATGGTATGCCAAGCCTTGAATCAGTATTTTACCGCAGTGATAATGCTGGATGTTTATCATTGTGCCTCAACCATTGTTGGTGCTAAAGTACTCGGGAATAAGGCCGGAGTCGCCTTGAAGCGAATGGATTTTTCTGATCCACAAGGTGGCAAAGGAGCTTGTGATAGAAAAGCTGCGACCATTAAATCCCATATGCAAATCTACCTCAATGCAGGAAATGATATCGAAACTGCTGTTCAGATGAAGGCGGCCATTGAATCTCTTCTGGTGGAGTTCCCGGTGTAGTAGTTACCTTGGCAGACACGCCTGAGCCGCAAACCAAGAAAGCTGTGACATGGGAGGGTGTTAGTTTCATCAACAATATCCAGTATGAAAGTGATTGCCTGCGGGTGTGGAAGTCATATAACATTGGTCCTGGGAAAATAGTTCCTTGGAGCAAATTTGATGCACCTGCCGCCGTCTTGCAAGAAACTTCCTCGCTTGTTGATCTTGGAAACGAAAGAAGCACGGAGTTACCATTCGTAGGTTTAAAGCCTCGAAATGTTGCGTTCCTTGCAGAAGCAACCTCATCTGGCGATGATGACGGAAGTGCTAATGAAGACGATGTCGGTTCCAGTTCTGCATTGTTTTCATGTCCCGAGGAAGGATGCGTCATGACATACCAAAGGTATTCAAGCCTTGAGCAACATGTTGAATGTGGTAAGCACAAACGTGCTTTGGAACAGGAGACGCTTCTAGACAGAGCAATGGTAAAATATGCCTATGAGCTAGAAAAGGGTGGATCGAAAGTCGCAGAACTATGTGACATGGCATACCTGAGTACAAAAGCCAGTTGTGATGTTCAAATTCCACCTCTGTCCATGGGTTGGGCCCTCAAAAGTTCTCTCACTCGAAAAACAAGGTTTAATTCCATTCAAAAGGTTTACCTTAGGAAGAAATTTGACATTGGACAAAAAACTGGAAGGAAGCTTGATCCAGTCACTGTGTCTCAAGAAATGAGAAGCTCGAAAGATTCCAGTGGCAATCGTCTGTTTTCAAGCAGTGAATTCTTGACTGGCCAGCAAGTCCAGAGCTTCTTTTTCCAGACTGGCTTCCAAGCGAAGTGTTGACATTGTCACTGAGGAGGATGAAGAAGAAGAGATATGTGCTCGCCATGAAGAAGCCTTAAGTGAGATGCGCAATGACGTCTCCAGTTTAGTTGCCCTTCATCATCCTATCACGTATGACACTTTTAACATTTGTGAACTCGCCTCCAGAGGCAAACTTGCATCTACCTTCAGTGTCTCTGTTTTGCGTGACATCTGCCTCTCTTTAGATATTGACGTTTCCTGTGTCACGGTGAGACTCAAAAAGCCTTACATTGATAAGCTTCAAGAGCTAGTAAAGTCCTGTAGCTGCTCGAAGTAAACAGCTGAAGAAGCCCGTTCCCCAACCCACCAGGGCTCTTAAACAGGCTTTGAGAATTCCCAGGCCGTTTCGGAGGGGGGGGGGGGGGGGGGGGGGGGGGGGGGGGGGGGGGGGGGGGGGGGGGGGGTTAAGGTGTTTTGGGTTTAGGGTGTGGGGAGGGGGGGGGGGGGTGGGGTTAGGGTGTTCGGGTTAGGGTTAGGTAGTGGGGCGTAGGGCGTAGGGAAAAATGGATTGTTGCCAATTTTTTGTTTAAAATAAGAGTGAACACGGACTGAAAGGGGGGGAGTGAAATTTCTAGTATGATTGTAAACAAAATAATTTTCGCCGCCATATGAGTTAATCTGAGCTGTACCGGATTCAAGAGATCCGGCCTTAGCGGAGCATATTGTAAAGTTACAAATTTACTACAGAGTTGTTGACAGTTCATATCCCTCGGGGGGGGGGGGGGGGGGGGTGGACTTCGATATAAAAGTAACGGTGGTGATCGTCGTACTTTTAGGGGTTAAAATTCATGGATTAGTACCGCTTAGGGATATAAAAAATCTCAAATGACTACCGATAGAGTTATTACGGAAAAAAAAATATAACAAGAAAGTAGGTGTTTTTTTTATAATTCAATAACAATAACTTTTATATGGGAGTCCCCCTCCCCCCGGGGGTCATATCGGTTACATGTAAACCCATTGAGAACTCGCTAGTTTTTAGTTCTCAACTATTTTTAACTAGTGGTAATCAGTGAAAGCAATCCGGGGAAGATAAAACAATTATAAAAAACATTTCCCGTCGAACCCAACATAGTTTACACAGTCAGGTCACGCAACACTCTTTATGTCGGTAGCGCTGCAGGCTAAATAAACAATTCAAGAACGTACTTTGCCCATTTGATTTCTAAAAAAATAGTCTATATTGCCAAGTGTAAGATACATTCTAAAGTGTTTTAAGAATGGACCAACACCATATTTAAACTTGTACAACTTGAAGACAAGCAAACACCAACATCTACCTTGCAAACGAAACACATAAAAACGTACTTACAATGCGAATATTATGATAAGGGAGAATAAAACAACTAAATGGGGGATGTTGCTTAGGTTAAGATCTAATAGTCCTAATAATCGGCTACATTTTGTGCGTTTATCTATATGTAAAAATGATTATTGTCGAGTATGTTTACATAATTGTGACTGGTTGTGTCACGCCATTGTTTACGTAAAAACGGCGGATTTTCGGTAAAATTGGTGATAAACACGGGTCAAAGCGGGCTACTTAAAATCATTTACCCAGAGATTTTGTAATATATCCTACTAGATGGGTGTATAGTTAACCCATATAAAACGTTTTTACGGCATTTTAAGTTATCGCACATACATAAAATGGGCGACCTTTTAGTGCATAAATTCGCTTGCAACAAGTTCGCAAATTTAGCCTCTGATTTTGATCTTGTTTCGGGCTCAAAACTAAGCTAGATTTATTTTATTTTTCATTCAATCGTACAATGAAGACCTAAACAGAATATAAATATTATTCAAAGTTTCTTAAATAGCTGTAGTATGACGCGCGAAGCGATCAAATGTTCAGAAAATTCTGTCTAACCGGAAGTCGATTTTGAGCTCAATCGGGGCAAAATGGTTTTTGGCATATTTTTACCAAAAAAAAGCTGTATTTTCAAAAACTAACTACAGTCCGTTTAGTTTTCTCACTAGGGCCTATCTATAAGCAAAATATGAGCGAATTCGATTTTTTGACTTGTGCCGCTGAAAGTCGATTTTGGTCGATTTTAACAGGAAGCCGCTCTTAACAATTATCCACCGAAGCGGGAGGAGGTGAGGTGAATAGTGGCTTTTCACCGATACTGAGGTGGAATACCGTAAAAGCTCTATTAAGCCCCCGGGGGGCTTATTTAATTTCAGGCTTCAAGAAGGGGGGGGGGGGCTTAATAGAGAGGGGGGCTTATTTCAAATCATACATTTTCAAGAAAAATTTCACACATTAAATTTTTCAAACTTTACTATTACACCACTAACTAAAACAGAACAAGAAATGGGTTATGTATGACCGTCTTACAAAGGAAAACGTCATTTATACCCTAACTCGACGATAGTTCTGGAGATTAAAGACCACGTTTCAATACAAAGTGAACTGAAACGCAGAAATATTGTTGAAAAGTCATTTACATCAGCCTGAAGGAAGGAGGGGGCTTATTACAAAATCTGACTTCAAAGGGGGGGGAGGCTTATTAGATATGGGGGCTTAATAGAGAGGGGTGGCTAAATAGAGCTTTTACGGTAATTGTTTTAGTATGCAAAAAAATGAATAGCCAGCCCTAAACATTTATTATAATAACTTCATCGGCATTGTGGCGTATTTTGCGGGCTAAAATGGAGAATTCAGCGGGCTAAAATTTATTTTAGCCCGCTGAACTGAGCCAATCAGAAACAAGAAAAATAACGTAGCAGCCAATCAGAACTGGAAACCATTCAACTGTTCGCGCCGTTTTCTTGGAATTCAAAGCGCCGTTGACTCGAAGTGCTGCCATCTGCAGCTGCAAAGCTATTGTTTTTGAGCTTTATATTATCAGAACTGGCTGAAAAAGCTAACGAAGAAGCAAATTTTCAGCCTTCTCAGTACAGCTAGTTGAAGAGGACTTACAGAAACTCGAGGAAGAATCCATACACGGCGGCGAATTGAATGTAAGTTTGTCTTCTTCGATCGAAACCCGCTCAGTTCAGGCAAAATATATTTTATGCAAAATTGCCAGTTCAGTAATTGCATGATTAGAAAGTTTCCAACACTTCTAGATGACTATTTCTTTGCTGTTGATGGAATTCTGTAATTTTTTCCTTTCAAGAGAACTTTAGAGCACAGATTGTTTCGACGAATTTTGCGGACGGTTTTCTGCCAAGTTTTACAATGAAAAAACGTCGACCCGACACCGGCAGTGTTCAAGATAATCGCTTACTGTCTTTGATTTCCTTTTCTAAATGCCCTCTGAAATTATTATAATAGTAATAAAGCGGGCTCGGGCTAAAATGAGCCTGAGTCGGGCCAAAAACATATTTACGCCCGCGAACATCAACTCTATTGTTATATTTTATCTTGTGAAAAAATCAGGCAAAAACTCGTGGAAAGTTAGTCATTTGTTTTAGCTCGAAGGTGAATAGCAAATGATCCGGAGTTTGAGTAGCCAATCAGAACGCGCAAAAAGCACCATTCACTTGTTTTATTATTTGGATAAGATTTAAAGCAGCCAACATTTCCGACTGTGAAATTTAAGTTATTTCTCTAGCTGGTTTAGAAATGTCGTCTTTTAAGCCGGATGTTCGTATAGGTAAGACACTCCCACGGGTGTTTCAATTCAGCTAGCTCGCTAGGGATACAGATGGTCTGGGGGCAATTGTTGGCGGAAACCAAAATTCTGAAGGTAATCTGCCATGGACTTAAGCAACCCCATCCAGGGGTGGTAGCAATACCATTAGTCCTTTCATACTACAGAAACTGGAGTCGCTAGCTATATAACTTATATACTATATCTTTTCCTTCTTCAAATAACATCACTTAGGTGTATTGCTTGCAGTCTGTTTTTCTCTCGGAAATCATGAAAGGACGCACGGGGAGGGAGCTTGGGGCGAGACGAAGGGTTGCGGCGCGCTCCAATCCTTCTCGTCCATACAGCCATTTTCCCGCCATTTTCGCGCTCACGCTTTCAGGGATCAACCTTCGTCGGATCTTACCTTTTAACTCCTTCTTTGTTCCCAGTTTCTTCTCAATTCTTTGCCACTTTTTGATCTTTTTCTGCGTCTCTCCGCTCCAGGCCTCTATCAGGCTTTTCGATGACAGCAGCAGTTTTTGTCTTGACGCGTTCTCGTGGCCGGCCAATCAAGAACACCTTTCCCGTCCCGAGGGACGAGCAGGTTGTGTTGCTCCAGATCTTGACGCGACCCTTGTGGATAGTAACGTTGGTGTGACTGAATACCCTGATGACTTTTCCACGGATTATTGTTTCTTGGTTCTCGCGCCTCTCTGTCAGAATCACTTTGAATTTTGATGACTGAAAGACAACAGTGCATGAAATTAACTTGCGCAAGAAGGTCAACAAGCCTGGACAGGGGGGGTAGAGGGGGGGGGGGGGTAGTCTACGGGACGTGTTTAAAAGAGCAGGAAGCGGATACCCAATGTGGCGGGGAAACCGAGAGAAATAAAATATATATTTCGCAACAGGAGAAGCACAAAAGAGGAGGAGGAGGTCACTAAGCCGGCCTGGAATTTCCCCCCCCCCCCCCCCCCCCCCCCCCCCCCCCCCCCCCCCCCCCCCCCCCCCCCCCCCCCCCCCCCCCCCCCCCAACAGGATAATCCTGAATTTTTCGGAACCGATGTTTAAACTAGGGTAAAATCCCGTAAGTTGGAAAAGGAGCCGAGAGATCACGTGGATCTTGAAATCGAAACTTGTAATGCAATGAAAGCCAAGAATTCGCAAAGGGAGGAGCCGTTGGCTTTTAGTGTGAAGGAGGCTGAAGTAGTTAAAGGAGTACCCCCCCCCCCCCCGCATCCCCCGCATCCCTTCCGAGTAAGGTCCCGGCAAAAATCCCTTCGGCTATGTAAGCTTGACATGCTTTTGTCTCCACTCTATGCTCCAGGGAATACATTTGTAGTTTACGTTAATTTTTGATATTCTTGTCTTTCTTTTTCTAGGAATATTTAGATTTCGGCCAATGACTCCATACATTGCGCATACACCGGCACTATCCCAAGTAACCATAATCAGAAGTTAATCAGAAGCTAGAAAATGATAGCCTGAGACCAGGCTCCGAATGAAATCGCGAGCGCTGTCTGGGGCGGGAACGAAACGGAAGGCAGCGCTCGGCTCGCTTCGCTCGCCCCAGTCCGCGCTCGGCGATTTCTTTCGGAGCCTGATCTCAGGCTAGAAAATGAAAAATAGGGGGCTAGCGAAAACTTTATAGGCGATAAAAAGTCCAGTGTTCTTTTTTTCTCGAATTTTCTTCACTGGCTTTCGTTCGCCCTGTGTAGTCTATGAGGAAGCGATTATCCAACAAAGATGTATTTATTCTAAAGTAATCCTCTTACCATAGTCGTATTGGCCGTTGGCGTAAAGGTTGTAATCCGCTAGAGGTCTGTCCTCGCATGAGTTAATAAAGTTTACGCTCCCTAGAATTGGATAAAAGTATTGGTAGCTAAAGGGGAAGTGTCACCACGATTTAGTACTACTTAATAGTGGCCTGGTCCTTGCTATAGAAGTTACTATACTAGTGCATAAAAACTGTTAAAAAATTTATTTGGCTAAGAACGGGTAGGAAAGAAGTGGAATGAAACTTGAAAAAAGTCGGGCCGACGTTTTCAAGATTTTCAAGTTTTTCAAGTTTTTTTCAAAAATCAATGATTCTGGTTTTTTCCCACCTCAGGAGAACGAATTGATGTATTTCACTTACTCAGGAGGTATTTTTTTCATCAGCGAGTGTAACTTCATAATTCAAGCGTAGTTTTCTCGTGATACTGCCCCTTTAAGTGCACCTAACCCCAAAATTTTTTATTCGTTTAAATGAATTTACTTATAATTTGAAACTTAAATGCGAAGAAATTTTTCGATTTGGTTGAATCCTCGATTTTCTGTGCCCCGACAAAGTCTCCAAAATTGCACCAAAAACGACGCCATTTTGTTGCACGGCCGCGTTCGAGGGGAATGAGTTCTAGCGGCTGTGTGACGTCTACTCGGGAACGTTCGATCCTTCGCGTCCACTCATTTACTTAAAAAAGATGCGATACACATTCGAGAAGTGTGTAGAAAACGCCTTCCAGGTGCGTTATTGGGCGTTGCAGCAGCACGCCAGATTTAGATAAAGGTATACTATACCATTTTAAAGCGATGGTCGAGAACATACGAAAAAGACGGTGGATTTTGTAAACTCAAATGAGCGAAGTGGGACTGTGCGGAGAGTCATAAATTTGAGAACTCTGGAGTTTGTTCCGCGCACTTCCAGTAGACTTCCTAAGGCTATTTTCAAATCTACCCGGTCGAAGTCAACTAGCAATTCGACCAAATGTTATCTCTACCAATGACATAGCCGGCAAAATTCAGTAGCACGAGCGTGGAATCCGAGCGTTCATCCGTAGTATCGCGCAACTGTATGGCGTCAACATTTCTTCCTTGTGCGAAGCAATTCAGGAAATTTTGAGGTAAGTCAAAGACGAATTTCTTTCGAATGACTAAATAAGAAAAATGACAAAATATTTTGACTCTAAAAGTTATTTTCTGAGGCCGGGAAATAAGCAGTGCGACAGCCGTGTGTGTACAGATCGTAACATCTATGGGTATCAATGCGGACCACCGAGGGAACATACCCACTTCGCTTATCGAGGAAGAAAAAGTCATTTATTTCACGGTTTTTTACTTGAAAATTAACTTGATTCACTATGGTGGTTATTTGGAATAGTAACGACAAACGTTTCTGGATGTCAAAACTGTAGTGATGTGGCTTGTTTCCTTTCAGTTTGTTTTCTGCGGCTTACATTTTCAGGCCCGCGCGCGAGCAAGCCGATTTTCAATCGATCGACTGTCTCTTGGCTGCGCCTCAAGCAACTCTTAATACACTTCTCTATAAACTCTCGATAGACAACCTTAAGCATGGACCAATACTTAAATAGAACTGAGCCAAAACAAGCTTTATTGGATGGCATATTGGTAAACTGTAACCTCGCTAAACAGACATCTACGAAAAGCATCTAAACAAAAGCCTCGAGCGAGAATTCTTACAACTGCGACGGTTTACTTGGCTGTTGCAAACATTAAATGGTGAAAAGCTGGCATTTAAACAGAATAACCATTGCTTTACGAAATGCATACTCGAAAAGCAAACATATAAAATGTCTAAAACGCTCGTCGGAAGTAGCAAAGTTTATAGGTGACACGAATATTGCTTACCATTGACTGGCTTCTTCAGTGCTATCTAAGCGGTCCTTGAGCTTTCTTTTCGGCTCTTCATTCGCTTTGACTTCCTTTTCACATTTATTTGGTCCATTCCAGGTCTCGAAGCGGTTCATCTGCCGAAGATTTCTTCTCATTGCCGCTTGAAGTATTGATTGAGGAACGCATATTTATGTATAAAATCACGCGTCGATTCCAGCTCGATTTCTACTTCAGAAATGAAGTTTATTTCGGAGTAATTCGAATCGGAACTTAACTTTGACTCCGAAGATGAAGAACGCACAATTTCGAAACAAAATTATTCAGTTTTAAGTCCCAAAAGACATAGAAATGATCCCTTTTATGTTCAATTATCCCAAAAACAAATACAGAGAAATGACAGAGGCGCTATATTGTGTGGTTCCCGAGTAGACGTCATAACTCGGCACCAGACTCCAGACTCCCTATACGCGGTCGTGCAACACATCGAACGTGACTTCAGCAGAGCATAGAAAATCGAGGATTCAACCGAATCCAAAAATTTTTTCGCAGAAATGCCTTTCGAATTACATTAGATTTATTTAAGCGAAGAAAAATTTTTGCGGTTAGGTGCACTTTAAGTTAACTAATTAAAAAATGTAGGCGAATTGAAAAATAATCCAATGAGCTATTGATCCACGATTTTGGGGGGTGACGTTCACAAGCAGTTTAGTGGTTCCTGTGGTTTGTTTGCAGACGATTACCAAGTACAAAAGTGAAAAAATAATTCCAGTTTCATTTTGCAAAATATTAAAACACCACATGAAAAAAAGAAAGTATTAACTGCTCAATGTTCAATATGGCTTTCATTTGAATGGTTACACACTAGGGTTTCATTCACAGACTTAAAAGTTAGCACAACATTGTACAGCATGATAAACAGTACTACATGAAAGTACTGTTAAACAGTTTTCATTTGAATGGTAATTTATAGTTAGAACAACATTTCAATAAAAAACAAACTCAGATTTAGGACATTTAGAGTGAAAAATTATATCTTCAAGTCAATTAATGTAATTATGGTAAGTTTCATATTATACCGCATTGCTTCCATACGTACTTTTAATAAATATAGTCTTTCTTTCGATTTTTCGAGAATGCGGTACATTCACGTCATCTGAGGATAAGCAATTATTTCTGGATGCGTCGTCTTTGGGCGGGGTGCCAAACGCTCGGAAGGGCGTTAATCTGGTCAAGACTGGGTGGGCTCCACGTAAGGAATACTGACTGCATGTCAGCTAATTCACCTCAGTAACCACGTCCGCAAGACAAAATTGCAATTATGTAGGCGTTTCCATTGATTGTAATTCACTTTATAAAAATTGATAATTGACAATAAAAGTCGTCGTTGAGAAAGATGTTTTATCAGTTAGTGACACAAGCGAGTTCTCCCAACAGGAGTCGAACCTATGACCTTCCACACACCGGTCGAACGCTCTACCACTGAGCCACAGGAGACTCGTGGGAGCTAAGGCCATATAACTAGTCTGTATCAGTGACAAACATCCCACATATTAAGCTCACATACTGCTAGGATAGGTTTTTGTCGATACGTGCGGAGATATGTGTAGAAATAAATGATGGTGAATTTTAAGGTTGGTAGAAATATGAGAAAGATGTTTTATCAGTCAGTGACACAAGCTACTCGCGGTTGTTAACCGTTGTAAAATTCATTATCAATTAATAATTCATAAAGGTACTGAGCTTGATCAATGCATGTATACATCTGTAAATCCAATACAGCATAATACTAATAAGGATTATTAACTTTCATAAAGATCTCTAACTCGGCTAACACGTATTCAAACAAACCATTGTTCATTTCTATAGCTAAAAAATATTAATTTCACAAGTAATATAAAATATTCGCGTCCGATCTGTATGGGCGGCGTACAATGGCGAGCCGCTTCGTCCCCACGCATATTTACTATATTTTATACATTTATAACAACGTGAATAAATGTGTTGGCAGCTGCACATTTTAAGAACTTTGAAAACTCAGATGTTTACGCACCCAGTTTTTCTTGTTGTAGTAATTAAAAATCCATTAACAACAAAACTCTTGGCCTTTAAACTTTAATCAGTCAAAGCCTAGTTTTGCATAAGAAAAACTGGTCTGTCATTTCAGCTAATTAGTTTAAATAGTGGTTATCTACAAAAATGGAGTGTTATATTAAAATTGCGTTGTGTACTCTATTCATCGAAGCACGCTACTAACATTACATTCCGTTCCAGTCTGTTCATCGCTGCTATGAATAAGTTCTTATACTCAGCGGTTTTCCTGTGTCTTGTTGTGTTATTGGTTTGTACTCACGATACAGAGGGCGCTGCTGCACTTCCACGATTGGGAAAAAGATCAAAGGTAAAAAAAGAATGCTCAGGGTTTTGTTAGAATTCAAGCGAGCTTTTCAGTTAGGATCTACGTACAGTCGAAGCTCCACATGCACATGCTATCTCCAGAGAAAGGCACGTCTTCCAGTCTTTGACATCTTTGACCAGCTTCGATAAAAAATGCACGCATTTTTATCATATATTAACCAGCATTCAGAAAATCGTATACGTTGCAGTCAAAAATAGGCTTAAACTTGATGGAAGAATACGGCAAATGAGTTCTGTTTTATATGTAATCTGTAATTCTCAGATTTGAATATTTTCCTTTTATCGATAGCTATAGAATCAAAGCCGGGAAAAGATCTTGTTTCTCGCTGTAAAAACTGACGCGTCTTTTCGGCATCTGAATATTCTCTCGGAAATTATAAGTGCTAGCTGTAGAAATGGTTATAGAAAAATTCCATTAGTTGTAATAACAAATACAGTCGAAGCTCCCGTAAGTGGACACTCTCGGGAAGCAGAAAAAGTGTCTGCAAACTGGAGCTGGCCGCTTACGGGAATGTGTAAATACAGCAGTTTGTACTATGAGGAGGTAGCTAGAGTTCAAACGAGGTTTGTCAAGATGGCCGTAAGTATAGCTAGAGCTGTCCGCTTACGAGAATGTCCGCTCCGAGAGCTTCGACTGTAATTGAATGTTACTTCACAATTGGAATAAGCTGAATAGTAGACAAAATTGAACGAGAATTGAGCGACAAATGTTGACCTGTCTACTAGAAGGATACACTACTAGGATACACACTGAAACTGACATAACTAAACTTCGATTTCACCTGTGGGTTGCTCTGTTTTCATAACTGCACGATTATGTCTTATTAAAATTCTTAGATGCTTTAACCTACCATATTAAGAAAAACAATTGTTTGTATCTGACAGTGGATTCTTTAAGTATATGATAAGATAAAGTTTTTTCTTTTGCTCCTTAAAATAACCGGCTCAAAATGTGCGAGTGCTATATATACTGTCAGTTTAACACGGCAGTAGATTAGTTGATTTTTGAGTTTTCTCGGATAAATTGTAGGATCTGTATCTCCAGTTAATTCCTGAGAATCTTTTCAATTCCTGTTTAGCAAATAGAGGGAGATTTCTGTGCACAAACACTTTTAAAATCATGAATGCACAATCCTATATTAAGAGCGCAGTTGACTGTTTTTCTGAACATCATGTTCCGAAAGAGACTCGGGCGGTAGTTCAAAATACACTTGCCTCTGATATCATTTAATTTCTCTTATCACCACCTGCTGCCTGACCCCCTAATTGACAGAAAACACGCTTTTAATAACATGGATAATAAGGGCTACTGGTATTAAATAAATGCCTATTGAGAAATGTTTAAATCAGTCAGTGACACAAGCTACTCGGAAAAATAATTCCGAGTTCTCCCAACAAGATTTTGAACCTATGACCTTCCGCACGCCGGTCGGACGCTCTACCACTGAGCTACAGGAGACTCCGGCGTGGGAGCTTTGGCCATATAATTAGATATGCTTGTTATTTCTAATCTTCTATTAATATACTCAAACGACATTTCTGTTTCAGATGGCTCGTTCCCTAAACAGCATTTGTCAGGCAGCGAAAGAACTGAACTGCGCAAAACTTGATCTGAGAGATGACGAAGAATATGATGACCAGCGAAGAGAGCTTGAAGAAGCTTGGAAGAAGAAACGGCCGATGACTGAAGCTCCATTACATAGAAAACTTACAAAAAGCATTTTGTAAAGAGCTTACGTTATATTCGCTGTAAAACCATGGCTATTGCCAATAAAGCAAGCGCTTAATTAAAACGTGAATGCTGTCGTAATTTTTATCTTTTTTTATACCATGTGTTTATACTCGTACAGTAGTTTTGTACAGGCTTGTACCGGGACTCAATTAACCAGTCCCTTCCAACTCTTTGTTTACAAAGTCTCACAGCCCAGGAGTTGTAGGGAGTCTGAGGTGCATAAAACACCAATATTACTTTCAGTTTCTCAGGCGAAAAGTATTCTGGAGTTTGTATGTGGAAACAACATCTTGAGCAAAGCGTGATATAGTTTCAGTCCTTTCATCCCGATTTTTTGACCGCTTCTCAAATTTTAAAAGACCTGCGAAACGTGAAAAGCACTTCCAACATAATCTTGAGATTGAATGAAATATAACAGATGATTGCTTTTTTCAGTATAGTATTTTTTAGTAGTTCTTCGCATGATTCAGGTCCAAGATTAACTGCGTTGTTTCCTCTTTTTTAACAAATTTATTCCGATGTTTCCAGTTTTCCTAAATTGACCCGACGGTTGCAGATCACCATGAGAAAGCTGTAATACGCAGGGATCCCACCTGGGAGACGGAACAGTTGCAACATCCCCCAGGGATTCAAAACAGCGACCTTCCTAGTGAAATCCCCGCCTATATGCTCTATAAGTCGATTGTCAGAACCAACAGGATTGCGCTTTCTTCGGCTAGACTATAGTCAAACAAAACGCAGTATTCAACAATGTCACTAACAATCTGTTTATTAAAGAAAAACGATGAAATGTTGAGACTACAATATTTAGGTAATTTGTGTTTGTTAAATACTTTACATAAAAACACCTGGATCATAGATAATATAGGCAAATGAAGCCCGGCAAACTTCAAAGGAGGTGAACAATGAGCTAAGATCAGTATGTTGGAAGGTCCACGACCGTGCACAATCTTTTGTTTTGCGATGGTTGAATTACCACGGTAACCGAAAACGTTTCTATTGGTTAGCCTGCTTGAACTGACACGTAAACACCTATTTTTGTATTTTGTCACTGACAGGTTTTATGCACGGTCAAGGCCAAAAAAGCGAACAAAAATTACATAAAGAACTTTGCTGGGCTTCATATAAACCATTTCGCTCTATTATCCATTCGAATGTAGTTCCATGAATACAGTTCTATTATGAGACGGATTCACTGAACCTTATTTAAGATCCGGGCTACGAATTATATCACTCTACTGGCCAGACGACCCAGCAATCTTTTCATCTATCAGATATTTTCTCTCGGATTTTAATATTTTTACTAATAACTTGCTCGGCCGATGACAAATCAAGTTACCTAACCACTGGGCTATTAATATTTATCAGTAATCCCGGCGATATGCCGGATTTTCCGAGTTTCGTTTTACTTTAACATGCCGTGAAAATACAGTCATAGATAACAAACAATAAAACTAAAAGAAATTTAACTTAATTAAATAGTTCTCATTTCTGTGGTCTGGCTGCTTGCATAAGTTCAGGTTTCTTTATAAATTCATCACTGCTGTCTGTTGATGTTTCTGGAAAAAAGAAGAAAAATAAAGACAGGTTAGCGGGAAAATAACACAAGTTAGTTCCTACAAGTGAAGTCTTCATATCAAGTCTTTACAACTTCGACATCGTATTTAACAATTATCCACCGAAGCGGGAGGAAGGTGAGGTGAATAGTGGCTTTTCACCGATACTGAGGTAAATACCGTAAAAGGTCTATAAGCCCCCGGGGGGGCTTATTTAATTTCAGGCTTCAAGAAGTGGGGGGGGGGGGGGGGCTTAATAGAGAGGGGGGCTTATTTCAAATCATACATTTTCAAGAAAATTCACATTAATTTTTCAAACTTTACTATTACACCACTAACTAAAACAGAACAAGAATGGGTTATGTATGACCGTCTTACAAAGGAAACGTCATTTATACCCTAACTCGACGATAGTTCTGGAGATTAAAGACCACGTTTCAATACAAAGTGACTGAAACGCCAGAAAATATTGTTGAAAAGTCATTTACATCAGCCTGAAGGAAGGAGGGGGCTTATTACAAAATCTGACTTCCAAAGGGGGGGAGGCTTATTAGATATGGGGGCTTAATAGAGAGGGGTGGCTAAATAGAGCTTTTACGGTAAATGTTTTAGTATGCAAAAAATGAATAGCCAGCCCTAAACATTTATTATAATAACTTCATCGGGCATTGTGGCGTATTTTGCGGGCTAAAATGGAGAATTCAGCGGGCTAAAATTTATTTTAGCCCGCTGAACTGAGCCAATCAGAAACAAGAAAATAACGTAGCAGCCAATCAGAACTGGAAACCATTCAACTGTTCGCGCCGTTTTCTTGGAATTCAAAGCCGCCGTTGACTCGAAGTGCTGCATCTGCAGCTGCAAAGCTATTGTTTTTGAGCTTTATATTTCAGACGGCTGAAAAAAGCTAACGAAGAAGCAAATTTTCAGCCTTCTCAGTACAGCTAGTTGAAGAGGACTTACAGAAACTCGGGAAGAATCCATACACGGCGGCGAATTGAATGTAAGTTTGTCTTCTTCGATCGAAACCCGCTCAGTTCAGGCAAAATATTTTATGCAAAATTGCCAGTTCAGTAATTGCATGATTAGAAAGTTCCAACACTTCTAGATGACTATTTCTTTGCTGTTGATGGAATTCTGTAATTTTTCCTTTCAAGAGAACTTTAGAGCACAGATTGTTTCGACGAATTTTGCGGACGGTTTTTCTGCCAAGTTTACAATGAAATAAACGTCGACCCGACACCGGCAGTGTTCAAGATATCGCTTACTGTCTTTGATTCCTTTTCTAAATGCCCTCTGAAATTATTATAATAGTAATAAGCGGCTCGGGCTAAAATGAGTCTGAGTCGGGCCAAAAACATATTTACGCCCGCGAACATCAACTCTATTGTTATATTTTATCTTGTGAAAAATCAGGCAAAAACTCGTGGAAAGTTAGTCATTTTGTTTTTAGCTCGAAGGTGAATAGCAAATGATCCGGAGTTTGAGTAGCCAATCAGAACGCGCAAAAAGCACCATTCACTTGTTTTATTATTTGGATAAGATTTAAGCAGCCAATATTTTCCGACTGTGAAATTTAAGTTATTTCTCTAGCTGGTTTAGAAATGTCGTCTTTTAAGCCGGATGTTCGTATAGGTAAGACACTCCCACGGGTGTTTCAATTCAGCTAGCTCGCTAGGGATACAGATGGTCTGGGGGCAATTGTTGGCGGAAACCAAAATTCTGAAGGTAATCTGCCATGGACTTAAGCAACCCATCCAGGGGTGGTAGCAATACCATTAGTCCTTTCATACTACAGAAACTGGAGTCGCTAGCTATATAACTTATATACTATATCTTTTCCTTCTTCAAATAACATCACTTAGGTGTATTGCTTGCAGTCTGTTTTTCTCTCGAAATCATGAAAGGAAGCACGGGAGGGAGCTTGGGGCGAGACGAGGGTGCGGCGCGCTCCAATCCCTTCTCGTCCATACAGCCATTTTCCCGCCATTTTCGCGCTCCACGCTTTCAGGGATCAACCTTCGTCGGATTTTACCTTTTAACTCCTTTCTTTGTTCCCAGTTTCTTCTCAATTCTTTGCCACTTTTTGATCTTTTTCTGCGTCTCTCCGCTCCAGGCCTCTATCAGGCTTTTCGATGACAGCAGCAGTTTTTGTCTTGACGCGTTCTCGTGGCCGCCAATCAAGAACACCTTTCCCGTCCCGAGGGACGAGCAGGTTGTGTTGCTCCAGATCTTGACGCGACCCTTGTGGATAGTAACGTTGGTGTGACTGAATACCCTGATGACTTTTCCACGGATTATTGTTTCTTGGTTCTCGCGCCTCTCTGTCAGAATCACTTTGAATTTGATGACTGAAAGACAACAGTGCCATGAAATTAACTTGCGCAAGAAGGTCAACAAGCCTGGACAGGGGGGGTGGGGGGGGGGGGGGGGGGGTAGTCTACGGGACGTGTTAAAAGAGCAGAAAGCGTGATACCCAAGGTGGCGGGAACCGAGAGAAATAAATATATATTTCGCAACAGGAGAAGCACAAAGAGGAGGAGGTCACTAAGCCGGCCTGGAAATCCCCCCCCCCCCCCCCCCCCCAACAGGATAATCCTGAATTTTTCGGAACCGATGTTTAACTAGGGTAAAATCCCGTAAGTTGGAAAAGGAGCCGAGAGATCACGTGGATCTTGAAATCGAAACTTGTAATGCAATGAAAGCCAAGAATTCGCAAAGGGAGGAGCCCGTTGGCTTTTAGTGTGTGGCGAGGGGTAAGTGGCGGGGAAGGGCGTTAAGGAGGCTGAAGTAGTTAAAGGAGTGCCTCCCCCCCCCATCCCCCCCCATCCCTTCCGAGTAGGTCCCGGCAAAAATCCCTTCGGCTATGTAAGCTTTGACATGCTTGTTATTGTCTCCACTCTATGCTCCAGGGAATACATTTGTAGTTTACATTAATTTTTGATATTCTTGTCTTTCTTTTTCTAGGAATATTTAGATTTCGGCCAATGACTCCATACATTGCGCATACACCGGCACTATCCCAAGTAGCCATAATCAGAAGTTAATCAGAAGCTAGAAAATGATAGCCTGAGATAGGCTCCGAATGAAATCGCCGAGCGCTGTCTGGGGCGGGAACGAAGGCAGCGCTCGGCTCGCTTCGCTCGCCCCAGTCCGCGCTCGGCGATTTCTTTCGGAGCCTGATCTCAGGCTAGAAAATGAAAAATAGGGGGCTAGCGAAAACTTTATAGGCGATAAAAAGTCAGTGTTCTTTTTTTCTCGAATTTTCTTCACTGGCTTTCGTTCGCCCTGTGTAGTCTATGAGGAAGCGATTATCCAACAAAGATAAGATGTATTTATTCTAAAGTAATCCTCTTACCATAGTCGTATTGGCCGCTGGCGTAAAGGTTGTAATCCGCTAGAGGTCTGTCCTCGCATGAGTTAATAAAGTTTACGCTCCCTAGAATTGGATAAAAGTATTGATAGCTAAAGGGGCAGTGTCACCTCGATTTAGTACTACTTAAATAGTGGCCTGGTCTTGCTAGAAGCTACTATACTAGTGCATAAAAACTGTTAAAAAAATTATTTGGCTAAGAACGGGTAGGAAAGAAGTGGAATGAAACTTAGAAAAGTCGGGCCGACGTTTTCAAGTTTTACGGTGTTCTTGGGAAAAATAGCTCAAAATCAATTATGAATTAATTGATGTATTTCACTTGTTGTTCAGGAGCCAAATTTTTTTCATCAGCGAGTGTAACTACAAGTGTAGGTGAATTGAAAATGAAATAATCCAATGAGCTATAGATTCACTTTTTGGAGTGACTTTCACATGCAGTTTAGTGATTCCTGCGGTTTTGTGTTTGCAGACGATTACCAAGTACAAAAGTGAAAAATAATTTCAGTTTCATTTTGCAAAATATTGAAACACCACATAAAAAAAGAAAGTACTAACTGCTCAATGCTCAAGTATAGCTTTCATTTGAATGGTCACACACTAGGGTTTTATTCACCTAAAAGTTTGAACCATGCACGTTTTTCCTGCATAATTAACACAACCACAGGAAAGTACTGCTCAGTAGTTACATTTTATGGTCACACCACTAGGGTTTCATTCGCAGAATTAAAAGTTAGAACCACATTGCAATAGCATAATAAATTAGGCAGTATATTAATACACTACCACATGAAAAGTACTACTCAATAACTTTCATTTGAATGGTCACACCGCATAGGGCTTCATACAATACAATACAATACAAAGCCTTTATTTCAACACGATAAGTATAAAAGCTACAAGCTTATGGGGTCGTGCATCTAAAAGTAATAATTACAATACATTCGGAACCATATAGTATATATACTATCTACATTATTTTTAATAAGGAGGAAAAATAAATAAATAAATAAATAAATAGAACAGAACATTATTTTCAAAAGTAAATAAAATCAGTGTCCCTAAACTTAGTTGTGGAAACTGATGTTGTGTTAAAACTGAACTGATCAAATTTTTAATGTTCTTTAGGACCTTGTCCAGATATTCATTCATTCAGATATTCATTCATAGTTAGAAACAACATTTCAATAAAAACAAACTCAGATTTAGGACAATTAGAGTGAAAATTATCTTCAAGTCAACATTGCTTCCATACGTACTTTTAATATAGTCTTCCTTCATTTTTCGAGAATGTTGTATATTCACGTCATCTGAGGATAAGCAATTATTTCTGGATGCGCAAACGTCAGCTTTAGGCGGGGTGCCAAACGCTCGGAAGGGCGTTAATCGTCAAGACTGGGTGGGCTCTTACGTAAGGAAAATACTGCATGTCAGCTAATTCACCTCAGTAACCACGTCCGCAAGACAAAACTGCAATTATGTAGGCGTGCTTTCCTGTCAACGTGTAGCAATGTGAAGTTGATAGTGAACAGCGCTTTTACGAATTTCAATCAAAATTAATTTTGATTGGTGGAGAGCCAGGCCGTCTTCACTAAGCTATGAACCAAGCAGATTCCTTCCCCCTCGCCGTTTTTTCTTCGCCGTTCTTCGCGCTTCTCGCGTCTTCTCGCGTCTTCTCGCTCCCCCACTATACGAACGCCTGGAACAGGCTACCTTCCCACGCGCATTTTAATTACTGTCTTCAGTGATAAACCGCCCCCACATGACGCATGCGGTTAGTATTAAACCTGACTAATCCCTATATCATTTCATTTTTCCGTTTTAAGCAAGCTAACAAAACAAATTACATGGCCAGGTGATTATGCCCGATTAAAATGTACTACCAATGAATTATTTTGTTAAAGCCGCTTAATCGGATATTTTCACTCCATTAAACAACGAAATCAAATTTCAGACATGCGCTAGTATTCCGATAAAACTCGTATTCTAATGCAAATGTAGCAATCTAATTGGCTGAGCTACTCGTACTGTCAATGCATTAGTATACGAGTGGCTGGAGGTAGCCCACAGAATGGCGGTTTCTTGTTTCTCCGAAGTTTTATTACGATTTTTGCGACCTCATCAACTATCACATCACAGAAATCTCCAGCTCATAATCTAATTGTTTTAAGCCGGAATTCCGATGTTTTTACTAAACAAATCAATGAGAAATGAAATTGGCCCTTTGGCCCCAAGATTCAAGTATTAATACTCCTTACATGTTGTCATATAAGTCGTTTAATATTAGTTATGAGAATTTCGTTCTACATCAAAGTAATATCCTGTACTTGATTAATTTCTTTCTTCTTGTCACTTCTATACGTAACACTGTATTAATATTGTAGGGAGACATTGGATGTTGATGATCACACGACGCTTAAACGTATCACAGATGTCGTTGCTATAAACTTTGCATCACCTTAAAAGTCTCAATCATTGTTAATATGTCGTATGATTAGCTACGTTGATTAGATTACATGTAAAATTTACAATGGTTTGGCCGCAATAAAATTGTGTCATTAAAGTGAAATTAGCGATAAACAGGGCTAAAGCATTAATTAACTCAATAGATGAAGATTTAAGACTTACTTGTTGGCTGCGAAACAGGAATGAAAGATTCAGGCTGGATGCAAACACCATCAGAGAACTCGGGGAGCTCGTCACACTTCACAAAGCTTGGCCAATATTCTAGAACCGCAGCGCAGTCCTTCTTGATCCGCTCACATAAAGATCGGCATGGTTTAATGACGTCCTCTTCGATTCCTGGTAAACAAATCGGCAAGTGGAACGAACAGAGGAAAAAAACAGCGTCTTTGGAACAATTTGCTCGTTGTATCAACGGGCCATATGACTGAATCGAGTTGTTGGCGAACGATTGGCTACGATGACCGCGTAAATTCGGGAAACGCGTTAGGTTGTACGGCAGAACACGGTGGCAGAGCGGAACATTGATTTTCTCGCACTTTTGAGGAGGATTAAACCGAAATCCATCGGTTGCGTGGAAGGTTATTGCGAGTAATGACAAAAGCCAAACCCAAAACATCTTGCGTCTTCGGCGGGAAGTGATTACGCTAGTACACTTTGAAAAATTGTCTAATTATCATCATTTGGTCGATTACTTATATACCCGTTTTGCTTTGTAAGGTATTTGAAGTACGCTTGAGGAAAGCACGTTAAGCCGGGTAATGAATGAAAGTGTTTTTTCAACTGCAAGGCCTTCCCCTTAACCTTTGCTCTGCTAGGATGTGCGGATTATAGTTTTAAAAAATGTCGGCCAAGCTTAAGGAAGGTCTGCGTAAATCTCATCAAATAGTCAATGCACTGAATAAAGACAACCATTTTTCTTGTCTGTGTGAACGCCTGGCTTAAAATTGGCGGGAAACGGATAAGACCTACGTTGTAGGAAATCTACACGAAGCGTTTGCGGTAATGGACTTTAATGATTATCCGAATATCTGATGAGATCCGATTCGTCTGTTGAGAACTGTTTAAGTTTGACAGATGTTTGTAGAAATACTTTGTAAACGCTAGACGTGATTAACATTCCACAGACTTTCGTTTTCCGCCTGCAAAGGAATATTTTCCAAATTCTTTTCTGTAGCTGGTGATTTAGTACTGTGGTAATATTGCAGGTTTCAATGTGTGTTATTTCACTTACATGGGGAACGCGTGTTAAAAGCCATAAAAAAGGTAGACCTCTTGGCTTATAAGGCTATTGAGAGAAGGCGATCGATTTTTAAGAATATTTGATCGAATTAAGATGATCACTTAGTCTGAAAATGGATTAATGGCCATTTAATTTATCCTGCCTTTCCGGCCAGGATCTGAAACAATGCGCTTTCTTAGCATTGACAAAAATGTACGTACGTACATACATATTTTCAAAGAAAAATTTTCCAAAAAAAAAAAAAAAAAACAAAAAATGTACGTAGCTGCACCACGTCACAAAGATTGCAAAATATATTTTCACGTTCCACCCACTAGCTGTATACAGTCGAAGCTCTCTGAACGGACACTCTCGTATGTGGACAGAGCTGCTTACGGCTGCCTTGACAAAACTCCGTTTGAACTCTAGCTCATACAAACTCTGTATTTACACATTCCCGTAAGCGGCCAGCTCCAGTTGTGGACACTTTTTTCTGCTTCCCTAGAGTGTCCACTTACGGGAGCTTGGACTGTATTTGTTATTACAACTAATGGAAACTTTCTAGCTATTTCTACAGCTAGCACTTATAATTTCCGAGAGAATATTCAAATGTCGAAAAGACGCGCCAGTTTTTACAGTGATATCAAGAAACAAGATCTTTTCCCAGCTTTGATTCTATCGATAAAAGGAAAATATTCAAATCTGAGAATTTCAGATTACATGTAAAACAGAACCTCATTTGCCGCATTCCTCCATAAAGTTTAACCCTATCGTACGATTTTCTGAATGTTGGTAATGATAACTATGCGCGCATTTTTTATCGAAGCTGGTCAAAGATGTCCAAGTTTGGGAGACATGCCTTTCTCTTCAGATAGCACGTGCAATAACGATTGCTTGATTGGCTTTTAATTTGTTGGCGCTCGGTTAGTGAGTGAAAGCAGAGTGCTATCATAATCTAACAGTGGCGTTTTTTAACCTAAAATGGTGTTGGACATAAGAAAATAGACAGTCACTTGATTATCGCCAGTTCTGTTTTACCAGGTTTGCGAAAAATGGCTGCTTCTTGCAGACTGAGATAGCAGCCGCGACAGTTTATCTTCGGGATATCTTGACAAACAGGCCCGCTCGGCAAAAAGACCCGATGGATTTCTCGTAGATGATACAAGCATGTGCTACGAAACTCAATTTTTGACAGTTCCTATTTCACATATAGTCAAAGCTCCCGTAAGCGGACACCCTCGGGAAGCAGAAAAAGTGTCCTTAACTTGTGCTGGCCGCTTACGGGAATGTGCATGTAAATACAGAGTCAGTTGTATGAGCTAGAGTTCACTGTTAGTGAGGGGTTTTGTCAAGGCGGACGTCAAGTAGAGCTGTCCGCATACCGATTGTCCGCTCAGACATCTTCGACTGAACTTCGCAAAATTAAAATGTTTAGCATTTTCAAACTGGCATTGTTATGCAGGTTAATCCTCTAAAAAGTCAGCAGTCAATTTTCTCTAAAAAAATCACTATCTGACAATTTCAAGTTTGCACCGTAATCGCAAGGGTCATGGGTTCGAAGAATTTTTTTCAGGTCTTCTCTTAATTCGTCTGCTTTTAAACAGTTGAAAAGAGGGCCTTAAAAGTTGAAATATAACTGCGAAGATCTCATTCTCTTTTGTACAATTTCAAGTATAGTAGCGAACTAAGACGGAATATACAGTCATTTTTACTACTGATCAAATTGGTCGAAAACTTTGAAATATATATATATTTAATATTTCAGCTCATCAACCCAGAAGCACCTGTCAGCCCAAAAACAGAAAGCGACTGCTTCGTGCAATATAACGTTTTGTATTTTTTTTTTTATTAATTTTAATTTTCAGTGTGTAGCACGATCGCTAGTACCTGAACGCCGTGAGTGACGCGCAAGCAGTGACTAGTTCAACTCAACGCAATGTCCAACAATGTTCCAAACCTGCGATCAAGCCTCCTCTAAACTTCGGGAGTCCTCTCCCCGCGCTCTCGCTCTCCCCACGCAGAAACGAAAGAAAATAACGCCTGCTCGCAAGTTACAATGTTCCGAGTGCGATTCATCTGGTTGTGTTCAAAAACCTACCGCTAATGCGGATTGGAACACGAGAAGATTCTGATAGCATTCTCAACCCACATGTGACTCCTATCCTCATTACATTACAACGACTGTGCGCGTGTATGCATCACTGACGCACATCAGGGCTGAGGGTCAAATGTTTCGACCGCCCAGGAAAATATTGCAATTGAAAATGGTTTCACTTCCTTGCAAAATGTCGGCATTAAGGGTTGTAACTTATAAGCGCCGGTGGTGCTAATTTTCACCTGCTCTTCTATCATTCTTGTTAATAGTTTTCTAGATTTGTTGTTTCGCACGGGACAAATGCGACAACCGGATTCGCGTATGCTACAATTAAATCCACCCCTAGTTTTAGGGGTATGTGTGTGGATATCTCACGCTCCGGTGTCATTAGCCCTTGGACCGTACGTGTTCTCTTCAAGTCTACCTGTAAGACTTAAAAATTTCCTAGAATAACGATGTTTGATGTATATGATTTTGACTTTATGCCTGACCGAACATCAAAAGGTACACATAATAATTCCAGCTGTTTTAAGAAAAACGAAACAATATTGAACCTAAGCTCCCACGAGTCTCCTCAGTGTAGCTCAGTGGTAGAGCGTCCGACCGGTGTGCGGAAGGTCATAGGTTCGAATCCTGTTGCGGGTTGAACTCGGAAATTGTTTTTCCGAGTAGCTTGTGCCATGCACTGACAGATAAAACATATTTCTCCTCGTATAATGTATACCGGAACTTTCCAATACAAACGTTCAATAGAGCAACTCGGTAATTCGATGTAAGAGTGAATATTAAAAACATGTCGACTCGCCCATTTCTTTTTGTTCTATTCACCACCGAAGAGCCCGGGGGGGGGGGGGGGGTACTCCCTTATATGGCCTATACGGGGACGTGCCGCTGGACAGAGTATGGTTTTTTGGCCTCTCTGCCCTGAACAGGGTATGGTTTTTGGCCTCTCTGCCCTGAACAGGGTATATAATTTCATGCGAGTCTGCCCTAAACAGGGTGTCTAAAATAAACCTGCCCTAAACAGAGTGTGTATTTTGTCGTTTGCCCTAAACAGGGTCCTAAAATAGAGGGTGTTGCCCTACACAGGGTGGGTATTTCAGTTTTTTTTTGCCCTAAACAGGGTCAGGGTTTCAAACCCTCAGCGGCACCCCTATACCCAAACATGGGTCAAGTACCCCCCCCCCCCCCCCCCCCGGGCGAAGAGCCCATTCATAGCAGTATAGGCTACTTGTAGGTTCTTCACTCATAATTGTTTATTTAACAAACAGTGCTGTCTTCAGTAGAAGCCTACAACTAGCGCAATTCCAAGTATGTGTCGTTTGATTTTATCCTCGTAGAAAGCGATAAGTGCTAATTCGTAGAATAGCTGATAATCGGATCAATCGCCGGTTTATCTCAAATACTTCCCGCCCGCCGGCAGGGAATCTGCCCACGCTGTCGTATTTCCTATCTACTTCTCGGCTAACCGTCTTTTCGTACCCGTTGCGTACTACTAACATTTTTGTCATTTTTGCCGTTTTCTTTCTGCTATATCCATGATGAATGAAGAACTAAATTCAGACGGCGTTATTCCTCAGTTCTATAAGCGTCACTCCGCGAATAGCATGCAATGAGAAATAGCTGTATTCCTCATGATTCTATATAAAAGTGACGGAGGTGATCGCCGTACCTTTTAGGGATTAAAATTTGTGGTCTGAGACCGCTTAGAGTTTAAATCTAACATGATCACCGTTAGGGTTACTGATACTCTTTAGGGTATTACCTGAGCCGGAAACGAAAATAGGATAGGAACTAGTTTTGTTTTAGAAGTGGTACCTCTTAGGAGTGAAAATTAGAGACACACTCACAACAGCGAGATTCAGGTTTTGGGGATTCCTTTCACCGGGCGTCACTTTTATGTGGAAGCCTCCCCCACCCCCATCCCAATCCCTCCCCCTTGGATTAGCACTCGTTCGGACAATGACACGAAAAATTGACTCACTGATCTAAGGGGCCGGATTCACGAAGATCTCCTAAGTTATGATGTATCCTAAGTATTGTTTCATATTGTTAAGAACAATACTTAGGATACTACGGAGTATTTCAACTCTCTTCTTGGTGTTTGGAAATATCCGGCCCCTGATCTGCATCTCCACAGCAGTCTCCTCGCGGCTGAACAGTATAAGGGGTCGGCCAGGGGAGGGGGGGGAGGGGGTATAGTGGTTGGTATACCGTACATGTATCCCTTAAAGAAAAACTACCCAATATACCCATTCACCTCTAGATCGAGGATAAATAGAATGGATTTTAAAGTTTCAACTTGATATCTATTGAGTTATCTCCAAAATATACCAATTAGCCATATTTCATCGTAAAATGTTTACCGTATACCGAATTTAAAAACCCAGGGGTTTCTTAAAAAAAACCAGGGATTTCAGTTTATACCGTATAACCAAGACCCCTGGACGACACTGGTATAACATTGGCAATGTTTTTCCATTAGCTCTCTTCACCCTTCTCCGATGGGGAAAAGGGTGCGTCCCTAGCCTGCATCGCCATGTCATTGTATTGTGAGTTTTACTTATTAGCGAATGCGACATATAATAAAACGATGAAATCATGCGACCATTCGGCGAGTAACGGTATTTAAATCAATGCAGTTAAAAGCCGGAATCTTACACATGTTAGAAATATTTTATCCTGTAAATTCTAAGTGTCGTCTAGAACCTTCTGTAGAATTAGCAGAACTGCATGTGCATCATCGTCGTACTCTTTAGGCAGAGACGGATCCAGGGTTTTCTCGAAAATCTGAAGTAGATTGAAGGAAAATGTTTGGAAGTAGACGGCAGTAGTAAAGGCGCGATGGCCTCCCACAGAAAAAAAGTGAGATTTTAGGCTCTGAAAAGTGCATTTTGGTGGATTCTGGAGATGGTTTTGATATGGATAAAGAGAAATATCCGCCACTGTTAGGGTTAATAAAATTCGTGGTTTGGTACCTCTTAGGGTATTTAATTCTAAAATGACCACCATTAGAGTTATCCTGGTAGCTTTTTGAGAAGTAAGAATTGTAGTTAGAATTGCTACCTCTTTGGAGTGAAAATGAATTCGAGCCAAGCCCACGAAGCGCGATTCTAGTACCTTTTAGGCAAGCTCCCTTAAAAATTTCCAACGATCACTCTCGTCCACTTTCACTGGGAGTTCCCGCGCCCCCTTTTGGTTTCTAGACTGTCTGAATTGCGGGAGGTGAAAATCTATGTATTTTAACCTAAGACTTAATAAAGCTTGTTGTTGTTGTTGTCGGTGTTTGATTGAAAATCATTTCTTCAATATCTAAAGGTGAAGCTAACATTTGCGGCCGGCCAGAGGCGGACAGAAGATGATTATTGAGGCTCCATGCATATACTTTGCTGGTTATGATAAAAGACTTTAGCACGTACTAACAAAGGAATTCAGATTTTAAAATAAAATCAGTGTTGGATGTTGTGCGATTCCAAACACGTTAAGAGGTTAACGGAAAAGTTCAAACGGTTTTCTCAGAGCGGGCACTAAACCAGAAAACTCAGTTCATAGGCTCCTGGCTTACACAGCTTCGCCCCTTGTATGGGGTTTAACAAGATCGGGGTGCTTAGAACCCACTGGGAAGTTCCCGGGAAGAGTAATCAGTCCGGAGGAGCTAATTACCGGTGAACAACTGGGGAGGCTTTTAAGCAGGGGGTGCGGAGTACATTAATTATAAGTGGCATTTTCCGGTATTGAATAGAGATAATAAACCATATTAATTGTGGCATTTTTGTTGTTACTGTGATACATTCAAGTACTTGATTAGTCTGTTCTGTTGTCTGTCCGGACGTTAGCCTCAACATCACGATCGTGCTCCGCGCCCATCACGCGAATCCCAAAAGAGAGCGGCCTGCTCGCAGGCTACCCGGACGTATGTTTGACTGTTTTGGTCATTTTCTGTTTTTTGCAACAACAACAACAAAACAATTCTCGTTTAATTTTGCCATCCATCTTTTAGTCCAATTTAGAATGTCCCCACGCATTTTATTTTCACGCTCGTTCGTTCGCTTTCTCCCTCGACCCTGGAACAGGGCACCCAACGAGGAAATTCAGGGATATTTGTGTAAACTAACACGTTTTGAACTGTGGCAGGAGCTCCTGTCTGTGGCAGATTCTGTAGCTGAATATTAGTGGCAGAAATGTTTAGGAAAACGAAACGTTAATAACCAAATTTACAAGCTGCTGTTACCTTTCCAAAAATCCTAGCTTGCTTTTTTCGAACCCAAAACGATATTTTTATCTACCATGGACACGATGGATGGTTGAGGATGAAAAAGATTAAGACGGATTGTGAATGGCGAACTTGAAAAAAATGGCTAATTTTTTCAAGATGTGCCATTCGTGACATAGCTCCTTTAAGCAGGGGGTGTTGAGTACATTAATTATAAGTGGAATTTTCCGTTATATATTAATTATGGCATTTTGTTGTTACTGTGAGTACTTGATTAGTCTGTTCTGTTGTCTGTCTGGACGTTAGCCAGCGAGCAGGCTCTCTCAACATCACGATCGTGCTCCGCGCCCATCACGCGAATCCCAAAACAGAGCCTGCTCGCAGGCTATCCGACTGACTGACTGTTCCGTCATTTTCTGTTTTTTGCAACAACAAATAAAACAGTTTCCTTTTTATTTTTCCATCCAACTTTTAGTCTAATTTTAGAATGTCCCGCGCATTTTATTTCCACGTTCGTTCGTTCGTTCGCTTTCTCCCTCGACCCTGGAACAGGAAACCCAATTTAAGCAAAACTGGCAAAAGACTTGGAATGTCGTTATTCTCTTTTCCCATATCGTTTGGAGCCTCAGTTTTAAGGGATATTTGTGTAAACTAACACGGTTTGATCTGTGGCAGATTCTATAGCTGAATCAGATTAGTGGCAGAAATGTTTAGGAAACCAAATGTTACTAACCGAATTTACAAGCTGCTGTTACCTTTCAAAAATCCTAGCTTGCTTTTTTTCGAACCCAAAACGATATTTTTTATTACATAAGTACTGAGATTTACTCACGATAAAACGATTGCGTATAAATGATACATAAAATCCATTAGCCAATAGGAAACGCGAACGATGAAAACTCACTAGTGAAAAAACGTCGTTCGTCCAATCACAAACGCGAACGGCGAAAACTCACTGGTGAAAAAAAATCGTATTGGATTTTCCCGCCATTAGTTGACAGTTGTTTGTCGCTGTAAATTTAAACAAGGTTTCAAGATTCGTTCCGAACTTTTTAAATGTCAAGAAAATAATTCAAGCGGATACAATGAAAAACTCCCAACAGGGAATGTATGTAATGGACCAAATATCAAGAACCGAAGCGGCCGAAAGCCCGACATCGACTTTGAGAAACAAACACATGCAACATTCGTCCGACTGCCGTTTATTGAAGTGTCGTCTCAAAAACTTTCGTGGCGGATTGAGCTCGCTTCTGGAAAAGCGGCGAAGGGAAATTTGCCGTCAACTAACTTCAGGTAATGTGGGGGAAGGTAATTAATATTGATTATGGATCGATTTTATATCGAAATCCACGGAAAGTCGACAAAACTTCAACTTTGATTCATTCATTCAGCTACGAGCTCGGCTGCATGCAAAGCATAGCTGACTGGTCAGCAAGTGATTTTTGTGCCGTGGATGTAAACAAAATCATGTTCATTCCTCGTTTACTGACTGAAGTACATTGTAATTGCATTTCTTGAATTGATCAGCTGACTATTTGCTCTGTAGAATATTTTTGATGTCGAATTAAACTTGCCGAATTATTTGCAGTTGAGCTGAGTTAAGATTATGTGAAACTTTGCTTTCGCCTCGGCGACGGCGATTTTGAAAAAATATTTTTTTCACTCAACATTCGTCATTGTAATATCTCAGTACTCATGTAATAAACAAATTACTTCATGGTTAGTTCGCTTGTACGATTTTTATTCACTCGTTGTGAAGAATAACAAACTCACAAAGTGAGATTTTAGGCTCTGAAAAGTGCATTTTGGTGGATTCTGGAGATGGTTTTGATATGGATAATAGAGAAAGCAAAAAAACCCCTAAGGTCTGATAGGGGGTCCGGACCCCCCCCCCCTAGTACCTTTTAGGCAAGCTCCCTTAAAAATTCCCAACGATCACTCTCGTCCACTTTCACTGGGAGTTCCCGGCGCGCGCCCCCTTTTGGTTTCTAGACTGTCTGAATTGCGGGAGGTGAAAAATCTATGTATTTTTAACCTAAGACTTAATAAAGCCTTGTTGTTGTTGTTGTCGGTGTTGATTGAAAATCATTTCTTCAATATCTAAAGGTGAAGCTAACATTTGCGGCCGGCCAGAGGTGGACAGAAGATGATTATTGAGGCTCCATGCATATACTTTGCTGGTTACGATAAAAGACTTTAGCACGTACTAACAAAGGAATTCAGATTTTAAAAATAAAATCAGTGTTGGATGTTGTGCGATTCAAACACGTTAAGAGGTTAACGGAAAAGTTCAAACGGTTTTCTCAGAGCGGGCACTAAACCAGAAAACTCAGTTCATAGGCTCCTGGCTTACACAGCTTCGCCCCTTGTATGGGGTTTAACAAGATCGGGGTGCTTAGAACCCACTGGGAAGTTCCCGGGAAGAGTAATCAGTCCGGAGGAGCTAATTACCGGTGAACAACTGGGGAGGCTTTTAAGCAGGGGGTGCGGAGTACATTAATTATAAGTGGCATTTTTCCGGTATTGAATAGAGATAATAAACCATATTAATTGTGGCATTTTTGTTGTTACTGTGTACATTCAAGTACTGATTAGTCTGTTCTGTTGTCTGTCCGGACGTTAGCCTCAACATCACGATCGTGCTCCGCGCCCATCACGCGAATCCCAAAAGAGAGCGGCCTGCTCGCAGGCTACCCGGACGTATGTTTGACTGTTTGGTCATTTTCTGTTTTTTGCAACAACAACAACAAAACAATTCTCGTTTAATTTTGCCATCCATCTTTTAGTCCAATTTAGAATGTCCCCACGCATTTTATTTTCACGCTCGTTCGTTCGCTTTTCCCTCGACCCTGGAACAGGGCACCCAACGAGGAATTCCGGATATTTGTGTAAAAACTAAACACGTTTTGATCTGTGGCAGGAGCTCCTGTCTGTGGCAGATTCTGTAGCTGAATATTAGTGGCAGAAATGTTTTAGGAAACGAAACGTTAATAACCAAATTTACAAGCTGCTGTTACCTTTCCAAAAATCCTAGCTTGCTTTTTTCGAACCCAAAAACGATATTTTTATCTACCATGGACAAGATGGATGGTTGAGGATGAAAAAGATTAAAGACGGATTGTGAATGGCGAACTTGAAAAAAAATGGCTAATTTTTTCAAGATGTGCCATTCGTGACATAGCTCCTTTAAGCAGGGGTGTTGAGTACATTAATTATAAGTGGAATTTTCCGTTATATATTAATTATGGCATTTTGTTGTTACTGTGAGTTACTTGATTAGTCTGTTTCTGTTGTCTGTCTGGACGTTAGCCAGCGAGCAGGCTCTCTCAACATCACGATCGTGCTCCGCGCCCATCACGCGAATCCCAAAACAGAGCCTGCTTCCCAGGCTATTCGACTGACTGACTGTTCCGTCATTTCTGTTTTTTGCAACAACAAAAAAAAAACAGTTTTCGTTTTATTTTCCATCCAACTTTTAGTCTAATTTTAGAATGTCCCCGCGCATTTTATTTCCACGTTCGTTCGTTCGTTCGCTTTCTCCCTCGACCCTGGAACAGGAAACCCAATTTAAGCAAAACTGGCAAAAGACTTTGAATGTCGTGTATTCTCTTTTCCCATATCGTTTGGAGTCCTCGTTTTAAGGGTTATTTGTGTAAACTAACACGGTTTGATCTGTGGCAGATTCTATAGCTGAATCAGATTAGTGGCAGAAATGTTTAGGAAACCAAATGTTACTAACCGAATTTACAAGCTGCTGTTACCTTTCCAAAAATCCTAGCTTGCTTTTTTTCGAACCCAAAACGATATTTGTATCTACCATCAACAACCATAAGTAGTCCTATTAACACGTTCTAAAACCTCAGGGCATATTCTAAAATGACATTTTCCGAAATCAAATCAAGTTGGGAAAAATTGGCTTTTTAGGGCCGTTTTTGGCCAATCAACAATGCTTCAGGCAAAATTAACGCAATCTAAGTCAATTTTAAAAAAAAACAACAAGCCAACAAAAATAAATATCCATGCTAAAATTGCCACATTTTTTACATTTATGTTATTACATGGAATACAACCCTTAAAAGTCTTGATTTTTGCCACATCGTGTGGAAAAAATTAAGCACTTTTAATTATTATTTCTAGAAATGACAAAAGTATGCAAAATCCTAATAATAATGAACAATTTTGTCAAAAAACAGAGAATATTAGTTTTTTGAAAGGAAATCCTTTAAAATACCTTAATTTTGCCAGAAACCAAACTTTTTGGCAAGAATTGCATTAAAGGAGCAACTTTTTGCATAGGACTGTCTTAATCATTTAAAAACCAAGATAAGGAGCAAAATGTCGGTGGAAAATTTCCACTCGACATTTTGTGTCTGAGATTAAAATTCGATGGAAATTTCCACCGACATTTTGTGTCTGAGAGTAAAATGTCGATGGAAAATTCCACCGACATTTTGTGTCTGAGAGTAAATGTCGATGGAAAATTTTTCCACCGACATTTTGTGTCTGAGAGTAAAAATGTCGATGGCAAAATTCCACCGACATTTTGTGTCTGAGAGTAAAATGTCGATGGAAATTCCACCGACATTTTGTGTCTGAGAGTAAAATGTCGATGGAAATTTCCACCGACATTTTGTGTCTGAGAGTAAAAAATGTCGGTGGAAATTTCCACTGACATTTTGTGTCTGAGAGTAAAATGTCGGTGGAAATTTCTACCGACATTTTATTGACAGAAGCAAATGTCGGTGAAAATTTCCACAAACAAGCTAGTTGCTGTTTTAAAATTTCGGTGGAAATTTCACCTACGTTCATCTACAGTTACTGTCAAAAATGATACTGTCAATGAATTAAAGGGAAGTCCAACATTTAATATTAATCTGGTTCTTGGGACCTTCTTGAATGATGATGGTTAGAAACAAAGTCTAAATATCGAATTAAATAATATTGTTCGTATGGACAGAAAATGCGGAAGCCGTTCTCCGCGAGCTAAAATCTACAAAGGCACGAGTTCCGTTATATATGTGCTCAAAGAAGACGGTAAAGACAACCTGACTAAGTCGCATATTTACAATTCAATTTCACAAAACTAATACTAATTAGAACTCATATATTGCTTCTACAGTAAAACAAAACTATATCTCTCTTTCTAATCCTGATACGTATTTTGAAGTAGCTTGTTTTCGTCATCCAATTCGAAATCCACAAGCAGTATGCATTCGTTTTGGTAAAGGGCATTTCCATAGTTCTCCATTTGAAACTCTTCCATTCATTTACAGCTCCCCTTTCAGTACTCTATATCAAATGTAGAGTCTTCAACTTTCACTGACGTCACTTTTTCCTATTACCGGGAGGCTTCTTGTACATGTAGCCTTGGCTGCCTTGAATATGAATAGTCTGTCAAAGTGCCAGCCGTCTCCTCGAAGTAATTCCCCGAGCCACAAGTAAATTTATCTTAATGCTTCCAAAGGGTTTTGCATTCTATTGACGAGAGCAGTTAATGTTTGCGGATTCTTGTATCGACCAGAATATACCTGAAGACGAAAAACAGGATCAGTGTCTAAAATTTATCGTGAAGATGTAATTGTCAGGGGACCCAACGGATGTTTCGGTGGAAAATCTGTTTCGGAAGGCCTATAATCGCCTCAGATATTCGCTAGGGAAAAGTCATCCAAACTTTCGTAATTTAGGGGGAAATTAATTGCCTTTTGTTTCGGAGAGATAAAAATGTCGTTTTGGGTAAAAAAAATGTTAGCTAGGGATTTTCGGAAAGGCAAATTCAGCTCGTAAATTCGGTAATAAGAGACAATCCCTAAAATTTTCTGTGTTTGAAAGTTCAGCTAACGTATCCGAAAAGAAACATTTTTCTTAGCGATTAAAAATAACCATTAAACTGCACAAAAAGCACAATTATAACGTAAAAACAACGTTCCGACACACACAAGAAAATTTTGTCGTAGGGTGACCCCTGAATTGTTTGCGTCTATCAATGTTATTGAAACTCTAACTAAAAGTTGTTTCCCTTGGATTGTTTCACTGTAGTTTTTACCCCTAGTATGCGAGCAGGCACAGGTTTGAGGTGTATGCACGTGCTGCGAAAGCCTCGAAAATCACACGCAATCCGGACTAGAAATTAAGTGAGCCTGCCATGGTCACTGTAAATTTTTCATTTCTCCTTCGCCTGAGCGAAGGACAATCGGAGAATAGTGTTCACTTCTCGCCGGCTTGCGCGTGATTCTCGCTTGCATATTGGCCCCAAACGTGAGCCGCCTGTTCGGAGGCTATTTTACTCCCGATATTTCAAAGTCGTGATTTCCCGAACTAATTTCGTTGAGGGTTTTTCGATAAATCTGGTTTCTCGATGGATTCCACTGTAGTGTAACCTTTAAGCGACAAGTCGCGAGCGAGCGAAAAAGTCGAATCGCGAGAGGTCCTTCCTTCCTTCGAAGAACCGAAAAATGGAAATAATAATAATCGGAAAAGAAACTACAGTGTATATGCGGCGGGGGAAAATAATATTGGAAACCGACTTTTGGAAAGTCTAACTACCAACTGATCGTAAATCCTTCTTAGTCCTCTTACGACTAGTGAGGTCAGTTTGCGTCACCTTACTAATTCAACGATCAGAACTTATGGTTCTACTTACTTTACAAGTGCCTTGAGATTCCTTGGTCCTCCTGAAGTCGGTTCCACTGAGAAAACTAATCAATCCTAGTATGTTATCATCCAGCGAGTAGTGACAGCTCATCAATTGTTTCAAAGCATGTCGTTTTGGCGGATTTCTAGGGTTTCCGTAAACTACAAAATAAGGTCGCATTCCTTAACTCTAACCGGGCAGTGAGTGACCTTCGGCTGTATGTCGACCATTTTTTTTTCGACGAAGCCGGGACCCCAGCACCGAAATAACTGATTGTCGTTCTGCTTTATACGATTTCTGTGAGAACTATGCAAAATGCTTTTTGGTTAGCCGAATACAGATGCAGAATTGAAAAACAATTAATATTGAACATTACGTTCACATGCGTATTTAAATATGCAGCGGCCTCAGAAAATCAAAACAGGGATCCCGCCCTTACATGTAATTGTCGGCACCGGCTTGTTTGTCAAATCGGGAATTGAAAGCGCGTGATTTGAACTCAAGTAAAACACTGCCTGATGATGCGACCTAGAAATGTCCACAAGAAAATTCGTACCACTTTTATGCGTCAAGCGACAAGTTCGAAGAAAAAACTGTTAGCGAGGATCACCCGGTCACGAGCCTCACCGTCCTCTAGTTTCCAGTAAAGAACCAACAGAATGAAGGTTTGGAAAGTGATGGCGTCTCAACGGTTTTGATACGTACTAGTTGATACTATCGAAGAATCGCCACATTTCAGTCCGAAAAGCAGCTTTATATATTGAAACTGATAGTGATCACGATGGTAGCCAAAAGATAACAAATACAGTTGGCATGCAATTTAGAATAACGGCTGCGAAAGGGAAGACTTAAGCACAACTGCCAGGTAGGCTCAGTACTTTCGAGGACTTCGAGGATCAAGAAGCTTTATCCTTAGACTAGAATATTAGTGCTGTTGTTATAAAACATTAACTGATTAACCTACATTCCAATGTGGCAGATTTAGTATTGGGGTTATATTGCAAACATTTATCAGTTAGGAAGTAACCACGGGAAAAGGTTTAATTTGGAAATATAACGTTTGCGCCAAAACGATTTTGTTTGTCTCAGTGTTCAGTTTGCGGTCAAAACTTCGGTATGACAAGGCGTCGGTATAAATTTTCATCACCACATTGCATTATGATCCATCCACGCATTTCAAAGACAAACCTGAATATAGCCGGATAAACCCGTATCGTCTGTGAGGCAAAAAGTAAAGCTCATCATAGGGATACTGTACAAATACTTACCCGGTCGTAAAAATTAGTACAGCTACGTCGACAAAATGTGCTCGTCAGATTGATACCTCGGTTAATGACGTTCTCGTTTCGTTTTCAGGTTGATGTTGGAAAGAGAAACCTGAACAAACGTCTGTTCTAACACTGTAACAGCAATGAAAATATGATGATGGCGATAATCGATATTCGTATGGCTCGATATGGTAAAAATGTCGATGGCGATTATCGGAAAATTTGAAACCGAACGACACATGCATATGAACGACCTCGAAAAAACTATTGACTGGGCTATAAACTAATATAAAGTTGCTGTTTCAACGCAAACATATGATTGTAGAAGCGGAGGGATTTCATGACAGTTAGTTTCCTTCGCAGCCATTATTTGTGTCGTCACTTCCTTCGCGGCGAGAGAGCGTTGCGTGTGCGACCCAAATTTAGGGCTGCGAAGTATTACAAGCTATGAATTAGCACAGGTTTAATTGTATGTCGGGATGTTGTTCGTGAGGTATGGATATGTTATACCCGTCCGATTTGATGTATGGATCGGGGGTATGGATGTTATCTCTTAGACCCGAGGTATGGATATTATACCTGACAGACTTAAGGTATAGGTGTTATTATTACCTTTAGTAGACGTTATACCAGAGACCTGAGGTATGGAAATTATACCCGTCTCAGAACACATGGCACATTTCTTTCAAATTGTACCATCTAGTCTGGACAATGCATGCGTAACTGCAGTAATCCAAGCATTTTTTCAATGTTACTATACTACTACTTTTTTATAAAGCGTTTCTGAATGCTAGAGACTTTTTGATCGAGTGAAAGCCGAGAGTAAAAAGAACCTATGCAGGAAAATAAAAACAAATAAAATAAAGAATGTTAGTCTTTTCATTGTTTATTATTAAGTAAAATATCGGGGACATTTCCACCGACATTTTGTGTCTTAGAGTAAAATTTCCACCGACATTTTGCGTCTGAGAGTAAAATGTCGGTGGAAATTTCAACCGACATTTGTTTTCTGAGATTAAAATGTCGGTGGAAAATTTCCACCGACATTTTGTGTCTGATATTAAAATGTCTGTGGAAATTTCACCGACATTTTGTGTCTGATATTAAAATGTCGGTGGAAATTTCCACGACATTTTGTGTCTGAGAGTAAAATGTCGGTGGAAATTTCCACCGACATTTTTGTGTCTGAGAGTAAAATGTCGGTGGAAATTTCCACCGACATTTCGTTTCTATAGAGTTAAAATAATAGTGACATTTTTCATAGTCTTAACACAAACTATCACAGGCAATATTTTTGTAGAAAGTGCATTTCTTGACAAAACGTTTTATTCAGGCAAAAGTGAGGTCTTTTCCACGTTTTTGACAATATCTTGCCAAACCAAGTTAGATTATGGCAAAATTTAACAAATTGAACAGATTTGCAAACGTATGTTAATTTTGGTAAAAATTTAGTAAAATTAGGTGAAATATTGCAGCGTGAAAGCAAAAAAAATGCGAGTTTGGCAAAAAACTACGAAAATGATCACTTTTTGGCAGATATTTGCTGTTTTAGAATATGCCCTGAGGTTTTAGAACGTGTTTATTACGAAAGTTCGAGGCAACATTTCACTAAAACAAACTCCAGTTTTTCATCAATCCGCACTTTAATCAGAATATGGACAGCAAATAAACAATAAGGACGGCAAAGTGTTACTGAGTGTTCCTGCGTAAATAATGTTGAATCAGTAGTCAGGTATTTGCCTGTCGTTTGTGCCTGCATGATTCAATGAGGCGATTCATTTATTTTGTCAGAAGTTCAGCGGTTGTCGAATATCCCGTTATCCAGCAGTGTGACGTATTTCACTCGCAAGCCATCCAAGTACTAGAGCTACGAATTATTACTATTGTCCGCGGACGTACACGGAAATCTTTTCGCGGGAGAACGATTCTAAAAATAGCCCAAGGTGTAACTACACTGTTGTCATTTTAAAATCAGTACAGATAGAGGCTCCGGGGTCATATGCTCCTGTCTTTTGCCGCTATAATTCAGATATCCTGGTTAGGATTTTGTGTTGTGCTTGTAAAAAGGAAGCATTAATCATCAGCCTTGCAGTAAAATTAGTTCATTTATTTGGGTTTATTCTCAGTACTTAAATAAAATTTAAACCCGTCCCCCCTTCCCCCTTCTTGAGTGACTTATTTCCCTTTGAGCACCCCCCCCCCCCCATCCTTGGTTTGCTTTTACTATATGCCTCCCCCCTCTCGTTTTCCACTCCCTCCCCCCCCCCCCCCCCCACCCCCTCTCTCCTCTCCTTTTTTTCCTGGTAATTATTGCACAGTCCCTTACCGCCAAACGGATCACATTTCAGGGTTGTGACGTTAAGAAACCGAGTGGAATCCGCCAGTTGGTAGCATTTGATTATATGTTGAGACTAGACATTTCATCCTTTAATGATCATTCTCCTTATCAGTTCTCCTGACCTCTGTGCAGGAATTTGTATTGATACTTTGAGGAGAAAATAGATTTTGATCACTAGTAGGGACTGAAAGAGTGGGGAAATATCACAAAATGTATTGAAAGTGAAGCGTGTTACACAGGCTCGAGACTGAACGGTTGTCACATGTATTTAAGGCCGGATGTTCGAGTCATCGCTGGAAAACCATATCTTGCTGTTACGGTACTCAGTTTGTTCCTTTGATATAACAAATCAGTGTTCCGATGGGAAATGTGGCAGATTATACTCGATCATATTGTTTGCTGCGGCGCCTAGTCAGCTAGTTATTTTAAAAGTCTAAAAGCGAATATAAACGAAAACAGGGAAAATAGCAAAGAAACACAGAGGAAGAGAGGAAGCACAAGGAGAACAAAAAAAGAAGAATTACAACCAGAGTTGAAAAGAAGAAAAAGGAGGGGAAAGGAAAGTCAGAATCTAAATCAGGAGGATAACCGTGAAATATGGTAGAATAAGTAACTGACAATAGCTAAAGGATTAGGACTCAAGGAAGGAGGCTGGAGTTTTGTTGAACACAAATAAAACACACAAAAGGTAGTTTTCAAAGTTTATGTTTAATGATAGATGCTCCACAATGCTTACATATCACATCAGCTGAAGTGTATGTTATTTATAGCTCGAGCAGGCATCTTCACTCTAACATGATGGCTGAATTATATTCACTGAACTTTCACGTGATCTTTAAAGTCACGCCACTGGAACACGTTCCCCACCCCTGTCAGGCACGACTGAGACATGTGCATGATTTCTCGATCTGAAATCACGTGATCCCAGATATTGACACCTGTCATTTCACCCATGAAACATTGATTGGCATCAAAGGATCCTTCCACTGAGTCTTGCTCTTGTCCTAGTACCAGGGCTCCACCGCCACGGATCACGTGGCCTGTAAATGTTTAAGAAAAACAATGGATTAATTAAATAAGTAGTTATTTCCTTTTTTGTCGAGAAAAACGTAAAACAGGAAAACCAAGTCAAGCAACTCTCAGCTCAGTTTATGGTGACCCTTTCCATCGTAAGTGTTTTTGTCTGAGAAAAACTTACAGAAAACCACAAAATGTAATCAAAATTATATCGAATGGCTGCGTATTGCACTTTGAGATGTGTCAGTTGTGTCAGTTAACGGGAAGTTACTCAGTCAGTCAGTGAGTTATATGAAATACTATGCTAGTTAAGGAGTTTCATTTTGCAATGTAATAGTTACTGAGTAGAAGAATTTACCTGTTTTAAGTCCTTTACCAGAAGCTGCAACCTTGCCATCTTTGAACAATTTCCCATGATCCAGCGGTATTCTCCCATGTTGCGCAGATGTGGTGCCACTTTCCATCGTTTGCAGATACGGAAGTGCTCCCGCTAAAGAGAGCAGCAAAGAGTTAGATTCCTAGCATCTTTTAATAGCTTGTTTAGTTTCAGCTGTTGGTAACTCTATCCGACAATTCTTAAATTGTAAATACAAAGATTGATTCTAAATTTGTTGATGAACTGAAACAAATTTTGTGTTAAGCGATTTTTTCAGTCAATAGCTGACTTTAACTGTACGGAAACTGGCCGGAAGCCTATGTCTAATACCAAGAGAGGATGATCTAAGAGAACACATCTCCATACATGGGCCTCTTCCAATGATAATTTTTTCAATCTAATTTTAGCGCGTGGTCATACTGTGCGGCTATTTTAAGGAAGACACCTGATTGGTCAGTTGTAATGACGTAATGAAATTTAAGATTTGGCGTCTTTCGATGGACGTCAACACGACGGCGAGAAAAATCTTCGCAATGACATCTGATCTTCTGATCATTGGTCGCGCGACCATGGGGATGAGAACTAAAATAACTTCCACAGCGTGGCGCGAAGCTTAAAATAGATTGGAAAAAACTATCATGGGCATGGGGATGTGTTCTCTTAGATCATCCTCTCTTGCTAATACTGAGTAATTAGGCAAAATGCTCATCTTCTCCATCACTTATTCAACTAATCAATGAGCTTTGGGAACCAGAAAAGTTAGTAGGATTTTCGGCAAATTTGTCGGTGAAAATATAGATATGATTAAAACTTTCCAGTTTGATTTGATGATCTAATGATTTTCTCTCCTCACCGTGTTCATGTCACACATCAGAAAGCCACAGAAATGAATTGAAATGAAATGTTTCAACCCAATTCTGGTCTTCTGTGCCATTCTTTTATAATGTAGTACTTTTGTCTTTGTTTTCACTGCCTCCGAATGAATAATATAGAAATTAAACGATTAGAGCTAGTTTTCCCGTTGCTTCAATCAGAATGAAATGTTAACTTCAAGTAGCTAGAAAATGTTTATACCTGTTACTGTCTCCCACGTACAACAAAATGTTTCTGTAGTCCAACAGGAGCAATTCGTTGTGGCTTCCAGACACAGCATAGCTCAGTGGTGTTCCTCTATTTCTTGTATCAGAGGTTTTCATCCAAAACAAAAATGTCACGGATGTGAGGCTTGGCATGCCACGTGTGATGACGTAATCACTGGTTTCCTTTTCGCGGGAACAGCAGAGCGTAAGCCCCTGAAGTAAAACAAAAAGAGAAATGAAATAATCTTAGGGACTTGTCAGAAATTAGCAGTGGGGAGGGGGTGGAAAACGGGGGAGGGTCATAACTTTTTGAGCTCCTAAAAAGGGAGGGTCATGAAAAAACAGGCAGTGAAAAAGGGGAGGTCACATAAATTTGCGCTCATGGATATACCAGTGGGAGTGAGTGCCAGAATAGATCATATCATAATGAGCATTTGGTTAGATATCACAGTTTCTACGCAGTGAGCTTGCCTTTTTTTGTAGGATAAATAGTCAGATTGTAAGTAATGTTTTTGTGTGTTGCAAATAATTAAATATAAAAAAATACCAGCCGTTTATAAATTACCACTACTCACGTGTTTGACACTGTTTTCCTTTGTATCCCGGATGACACTGACCGCTCTTTGTTTGTCCAGTCCGCTCACGGAACATCCATGCAGGAGACCTGGGTTGAAGTGTCAGAAAACTGTTACAACCAACTTCAACGTAATTTTTCCCAGGAAATAGTAACCGCCAGAACTTGCAATAGTAAAAAGGAGGAAATAAAACATCGTTTTTATTTTCTCGATTAAACGCCGTTAAACCGCTATATTATTATAATATACTAACCATAAGATAAGTGTAACTCTACCTTATTTGGAAATACCGCGAAGTTCAATTTTTTTTTGTCTCGGGCAGAAAATGGCGGAACATTTTCATATTTTTCTATTTTCCTCGGAGAAATTCGACATTTTCCCTGTGATTTGTATATTATAAAACAATTATTCACCTCAGGCTCGTGAATACGAGCTGAGGAGAATAATTGTTAATAGCGATGTTTCTCGTTACGTCACCTATTGTTATTAATGTGCCAACCAGAGAACTATTGGCTGTTGAAACAAAGAGTTCTTTTGTTTAATGGTTGGCAAATTGAATAACAAAACAAATGTTGATAAACAGTGAACACTCCTATTAGCAAGACTTTCTTATATTGTTCACATGTCTAACTTCATAATATTATAATAATGAAATTTTTAACCACCCATATAACAATGAATCACTGAAACGCAGTGCGTTTTACACGCCGCGAGAAAATAAATGACTAAAAATGCAAAGAATATAACAATTTTAAACATTTATGCCAGTAATTACCGTATTTCCTCGAATAAGCGCCTACGCCCTCGGCCAAACAACAAATAAGCGCCCTCTCGAATAAGAGACCCCCACCACTACACCTCACTTTGAATTCTTAAAGGATATCACAAGGAAAGCCTGTTTCTATTGTCATCTGTAACGGTTCTGTCGCACTTTGAAATAATCGTCGCACTTTGTAAGTTTTGTAATACCTGTCGCACTTTGTAATACAGTGGAACCCGGTTAATACGGACACCAAAGGGACATGAAAAAGTGTCCATATTATCCGGGTGTCCGTATTAAGCGGGCTGATATAAGAGAAAATATGTGTCGTCGGGACAAACAAAACTGTCCGTAATAAGCGGGTGTCCGTATTAACGAGTGTCCGTAAAGCGGGGTTCCACTGTAATCTCGTCGCACTTTGTAATACCTGACGCACTTTGTAATAACATAGCTGTCGTACTCTGTAATAACAAGCTGTCGCACTTTGCAATAAAATAAGCTGTCGCACTTTGTAATAACCGCCTTCGCACTTTGTAATAAACTCTACCAGAATAAAGTACACAGTCTCTTTTTCATATATAAGAACGTCTAATTTTGATCTGAGGCTGAAATTCAGTAAAGAACATTTTACTCTACCCGTTTATACAATGAAAAGTGTAAGAAAATATCTTAGAATGTAACACTTTGGTTTGAGCAGTGGCATAGTCCAACTGAATCCAACATGGTCGAATACATACAGCAATATATCGTAACACGAATAATGTAGTTTTTGCCGTATCGAAATATGCACTTTTTTTCATTCAAAATATAATTTATGCCGGCATGTCTAGCAATTATAACGAAAGTTTCTAGAATTAACATGTAACTTATGACAATTTCAAGAACGTTCTCAGGCTCAAATTCCCCCCCCCCCCCCCCCCCCCCTTCCCCCCGCAAAAAAAGCTTTCGGTCCTGGCTCAGCCTAAGCAGCTTAAAAATTAGACTTTATAATTAAAGAGTGTACTATTCTGGTAAAGTTTATTACAAAGTGCGACGGCTGTTATTACAAAGTGCGGCAGCTTATTTTATTACAAAGTGGGACAACTTGTTATTACATAGTGTGACAGCTATTTTATTACAAAGTGCGACAAGTGTTATTGCAAAGTGCGTCAGGTATTACAAAGTGCGACGAGATTATTACAAAGTGCGATAGGTATTACAAAGCGCGACGATTATTACGAAGTGCGCGATAGGTATTACAAAGTGCGTCAGGTATTACAAAGTGCGCGATAGTATTACAAAGTGCGTCAGGTATTACAAAGTGCGCGATAGGTATTACAAAGTGCGTCAGGTATTACAAAGGGCGACGATTATTACAAAGTGCGACAGAACATACGTACAGTGTATACCGGGACTGCGCGCGGTACATAAGAAAGTCTAACAAACGAAAAACATTAATTTGTATTACGTTTACATGGATAATGTTGTAGATTTTTTCCATTACGAAGATTAAGCCAAAACAAAGTTAAGTTACAGTTCGTTGAAAGAAAACTTAATAAGCGCCCCCCTCTATTTAGCGCTCTCTTTTGAATACGCCCCCCCCCCCCCCCTGGCGCTTATTCAAGGACATACGGTAACGGTATAACGATATCCCTCTTTGCTAAGCATAGAGGCTAACTGTACTCTCGACTTGTTAACGAACGAAAGAGAATGAGATCTTCGCAGTTATATATCAACTTAAAGGGACACTGTCCCGACGTATTTGCTCAGAACTGTTATAAATGCACGAAATGGTCCCTAAATCTATGAAATAAGAACTTAATAAACTCTAACTAAATGATAAAAAGCAATTTCTTCAAGAAATTCCATACTGCAACAAAATCTTTGCAAAAATTTCAAAGATTTCCGAGCGAAATTTGAAACTTTGAAAAACTGACATCCTGACGTTTTTTCAAAAATCCATATTGCAATCCATTTCCATCCTCGCTGTCGTTCGTCATCCTCACTTCCTAATGGTTTCCTGTCATTTGTCGAGTGTTATTCTACAGAATCAAACCATTATTGATCAACTTCCCTATGATCTAGATATGTTTCTGAGCTTCCCAAAATCATGCTAAAATGAGGACAGTGTCCCTTTAATCAGTTGAAAAGAAAACCTGAAAAAAATCAGGCTCCAATGGGATGCTCTACCACTGACTATGAAGCCACTGGGAGCTGGTCAATTGCGAGTTATATTTATACCCGTTAAGTGATGAAATGGGATGAATATGTGAACTGGAACAGGACGAAAGAACGAAATCGAATTAAGCTTTTGCCTTAACTCATATATAGGAAGAAAACCGCCGGTCACTGACTTTTACTGACCTGAACAGAGCCATAGTATGCAGATCCCTTCTTCCATTTAAAATCACCTGGCTTCATCTGTCGTGTTTTGTTGTTTAGCTCGCAAATGCGGTTTGCATTATTGCTACCGGGATGGACATTAAACGACTTGCAACTGTTATTTCCGAGGCATTTTAGCTGACATTCAAACTCGTCAACAACAGTAGCCTTGCTCATAACGTGACCAAGTAAGACATGGTCTAAAATGAGAAGAAAATAAGTTGTCTCAATGCATTAACGGACTGAAAAGAATGAAAGTAGGACGCGTTAGCTTCTATGTGTTAAGTTTACTCACCGACTTGAGTTTCAAAAACGCTTCCACAAAAGTCTGTGTTCGCCACCACAAACAAAACTACCAGGAGAATGTTGAGAGTCACAATGACCAACTGAGTCAACCAAAAAGCCGGACATTGTTACTGATCTGTTGTATCGTGCTTCTGTAAGGAGTGGCGGCGATTCTTTGTAATAAAATAGTTATTTTACTATTTGTCACTGTGCCCAAGATCCGGACAGCTGCAAGGAGTCTTACAAACGCAATAAGCAATACATAAAAGCAATAAACAACTTCAGGGTCCTGTCAGATATAATTCCAAAGTGATTAAAATATCATTTCTCATAAGTATATATCCATACATCGTCAACTGGCCCAGTGATGAGAATTGCGCGAATCATCAACTAGGGAATACCTGAATAAATTCTCAGAAGAAATATAATTAAAATAAATTTATGGAAATAAGTCGGGAGAATTTATATGTTGAAAACAAGTTAACTCATTAAAATTAAAGATAAACACCATCCATAATTTATAACTAACTTGCCAATCCATTAGCCTGCGTGCAGACGACTCCTATTTCCTTGCTTCACGCGGCAAAAGGGAGTCGTCTGCACGCAGGCTACCAATCCATCAACTAACTGAACTTATTGCCATTTAGAAGAACTTCGCTCAGGTTTTCATCATTAAAATGAACGAAAGATTCAACGGAAGTCTAATTTTAATTAACCTAAATGACATTCATAATTTATAACTTATTTTAGCAACCATTAGCGTAATGGATTTATAAACTTATTTTTAGCAACCATTAGCGTAATGGATTATAGGCGGGTCGCACTACAGCCAATTTTGTTTACATAAAAAATTTTGTAATTTTTGGCGAGGAAAAAATTTGCAAAAAATTCGCAAGTGCCAATTTTGGTGGTGGTCGCACTCAAACCAAGATGTGTTTTCCAAAACTCTCCTGATTGATGTAAATGTAAACTTAAACGGCTTGGGACCAGGTTTCTACTTCGCTTTCTTGGTTTTCGTCGTTTTCTTGCTTGCTGCTGGCTTCAATTTGCAATCGAAGGAGATTGTTTTGAACTTGAGACGAATTGTTCTCCAAATTGCCGCCGGTAAATTTGGTTTCGATCAGACCCAGTGTAGTCATAGACATTCGCGGCGTAATATCGATGTTCATGTTCTTCGTTTTCGTCGAAATAATTATTAAAAGAGTCAGATGAACCAGGTAAAAATTATTTTGTACCGTAATTGCACGCGCTAAACTAGCGAATCTTAATTATCAAAACATAGCATCTTGCGTGAATGACAGTTTAATGGCCAAAACGGGCTAAAATAACAAAATTGTGTGATTTTTCAAAAATTTGGTCGCCTCCAGGGCAACACTTCGGCTTCTTGAAGATTGGCGAAAATTTGGCAATTCGCAAAAAATGGCAAAAAAATTGAAAACTGGGGTCGCACTGTATTTTTACGATTTTTACGTTACGTGTTGACAGATTTGACACCTGAATAAACAAAATTGGTCAAAAATTGGCTGTAGTGCGACCCGTACTTTTTATATATTAAAGACATAGTTTAGACACAAAGTTATGTATTGTATTTTTATTAATATTGCCATTCAGATGGAAGAGGCTTCGCTCTTTTTTTTATCGACATTTTTCGACATACATGAAAAAAGATTCCTCGTAAGGTATGAAATACTAAAAATTGTCTTGAAATATGAACTCCTCTCAGTGAACGAGTCCTGCCCATGCGTGATTTTCCGCTGTTCAACGGGATATGCTGCAGGTGTTTTCATATGTGGCGACTCGTGACGTCATTCGCCCGATTTCAAAACAGATATCATTACTAGAAAAAGCATGCGAATTGAGTTCTAGTGCCAAGTTTGAAAGGAACCATTCAAAATCTGCTTCAGACGATGCATTTAAATGTCAAATTTACATGCGTTTGTATGGCTGGGTGGCAACTCTTGCCACCCAGCCATACTGTATATTTGATGTTTTTCAGCAGGAAATACTTAGCGAATTCCATTTGTAAGTACCATATGTGACACTGAATTTTGGCGGGAGTTAATTTTGAGGATTGGCGAATTTTTGTGATTTCGGGGACTAATTTTTGCGATTTTATTTGGCGAAACTGATTTTTCGATTCTAGAAAATGTTTTCACATCTGTATGATGGTGGATCATTGTAGATACCAACAAGGGTTATACCATGATAATTCCATGAACGGAGTAAATTTTGCGGAACTTTTTTGGCATCGTGAAATATATATAGCAAAAATCGGGGCAAAAATTAGAACCAGTAACTGAAAATGAGTGCCACACGTATTACGAAGAACGAAACAGAGACGTATTTACGGCTGTTTTACGTCGCAGAAAAATATTAGAAGAAGAGTGGTGGTGCGGATTATTGCGTGACTACCCGTTACCCGGAACACGTCACAGACAAAAAGCAAACTCGTTCTCAGTCTTCAGTGCCGAGTACCCAACCAAGATGTCCGCCAGTTCGCTCGTGAAGTTATCGGCCTTTGCCGTTATTCAGGAGGGATGTATCGTGGAAGGATACGACTTGAGTATATTGCCACGAACTATCCTCAAGAACTATCTTAACCTCCATGATGCTCTGTTTAAGAAGAGGGTCTGGATGGGGTTATTAATGACTGGTCCTGAGCCGAAACAGTTAGTTTTGTTTTCCCGAGAATCGGAATTCGAGGGAAAACAAAACTAACTGTTTCCCGAGGGATCAGTCATTAAGTGTTATATAACAACAAGCAAGACTGAGAAGACAATTTTAGTTCATGAGCAAAACACGCCAAAGGTTTTTAATAAATACACAGTCCCTTACCGCCAAACGGATCACATTTTCAGGGTTATGAGGTAAGAAACCGAGTGGAATCCGCCAGTTGGTAGCATTTGATTATACGTTTGAGACTAGACCATTTCATCCTTTATGGTCATTCTCCTTATTCTCCTGACCTCTGGGCCGGAATTTGTATTGATACTTTGAGGAGAAAATAGATTTTTATCACTAGTAGGACTGAAAGAGTGGGAAAATACCACAAAATGTATGAAAGTGAAGCGTGTACACAGGCACAAATAACGGTTGTTCTTTACGGCCGGATGTTCAAAGTCATCGCCTGAGTTGTATCTTGCTTTTATTACTTGTTCTTAGTTTGTTCCTTTGATATAACAGATCTGTTGTGATCCTATGGGAAACGTGGCTGATTGCACTTTGTTATAATATTGTTTATTGCTGGCTTAATAGTAGTTATTTTAAAAGGGAATATAAACGAAAAACAGGGAAAATGGCACAAAAAAAGAGAAGAAGAACAAGGAGAAGAAACTATTATACCCAGAGTTGAAAAGGAGAAAAAGGAGAGGAAAGGAGAATCAGAATCTAAATTAGGGGGTTAACCGTGAAAGATGGTAGCACGAGTAACTGATAACAGCTAAAGGAAAGATTGGGACTCGAGGAAGGAGACTGGAATTTTGTAGAACACAAATAAAACACACAAAAGATAGTTTTCAAAGTTTGTGTTTAATGATAGATGCTCCACAATGCTTACATATCACATCAGCTGAAGTGTATGTTATTTATAGCTCGAGCAGGCATCTTCACTCTAACATGATGGCTGAATTATATTCACTGAACCTTTCACGTGATCTTAAAGTCACGCCACTGGAACACGTTCCCCACCCCTGTCAGGCACGACTGAGACATGTGCATGATTTCTTGGTCTGTAATCACGTGATCCCAGATATTGACACCTGTCATTTCACCAATGAAACATTGATTGGCATGAAAGGTTCCACCCACTGAGTCTTGCTCTTGTCCTAGTACCAGGGCTCCACCGCCACGGATCACATGGCCTGTATAAAGATATAAGAAAAACGATAGTAGTTATTCGTGTTGTCTTTTTTTATCGAGCAAACCGTAAAAACAGGAAAACCAAGTCAAGTCTCAGCTCGGTTTATGGTGACCTTTTCCATCGTAAACGATTTTGTTTCAGAAAAAACCTACGGAAAACCACAAAATAGCTTAATCAAAATTGTATCGAATGGCAGCGTATTGCACTTTGAGATGTTGTGTCCAGTTAGCGGAAAGTTACTCAGTCAGTGAGTTATATGAAATACTATGCTAGTTTAGGAGCCTTATTTGGCAATGAAATAGTTACTGAGTAGAATAATTTACCTGTTTTAAGTCCTTTACCAGAAGCTGCAACCTTGCCATCTTTGAACAAGTTCTATGATCCAGTGGTATTCTCCCATGTTACGCAGATGTGGTGCCACTTTCCATCGTTTGCAGATACGGACGTTTTGCCGCTAAAGAGAGCAGCAAAGAGTTAGATTCACTCCTAGCATCTTTTTGCTTGTTTCTTATTTCAGCTTATAATATCTTTATCTGACAATTGATTGATTCTAAATTTGCTGATGAAACAAATTTTATGTGTAGCGATTTTGTCAGTGAAAGATGATTTAATTAAGCCTCTCTTCATGACTTTAACTGTCCGACAACTGGCCGGAATCCTCTGTCTAATACTGAGTAATCAGGAAAAATGTCCATCTTCTCCATCTCTTCAACTAATCAATGAGCTTTGAGAACCAGAAAACTGAGTAGTACTGAGGAATTTCGGCATATTCGTGTGAAAATATAGCAAACCTGTATAAGTGGCGAACACCCTTAACAGAGGTTATTATTTACTAATTACAGTAAATAAGGGAAGTGATAAGTTTTGGGACTTTTGCTTTTGTTTTGGCCTTCCCTCCTCAACGATGTTTATGTCACGCAAATCAGAAAACCACAGAAATAAATTGAAATGAAACGATTCAACCCATTTCTGGCTTTTGCCGGTGTCATTTTTTTATAATGAAGTACTTTTGATTTTGCTTTCACTGACCTCCGAAGTGAAATAAAGAAATTTAACAATTAGAGATTTCGCATTACTTCAATCAGAATGACATGTTTAACTTTAAGTAGCTAGAGAATGTTTATACCTGCCCCTGCCTCCCACCCACAAACTAAAATCTCTGTAATCAAACAGGACCAATTCGTCGCGGCCACTACTTCCAGACTCAGCATAGCTCAGTGGTGTTCCTTCATTTCCTGTATCAGTGGTTTTCATCCAAAAACAAACTGTCACGGCTGTGAGGCTTGGCATGCTACGTGTGATGACGTAATCACTGGTTCCTTTTCGCGGGAACAGCAGATCGTAATTAGCCCCTGAAGTAAAACAAAACAGAAAATACAATAATCTTATCTCAATCGATTCACAACCGATTAATCGTTCTCAGTACAGTATCTAATGAGTATCACCTTACCGCCTTTTTACTAATTTTTACCTTCGATTCATCAGCACTTTTTTTGTAAACTTTCAGTGTTAGGAGTAGATATATTGTCGAAGGCCTTAGTCGCTAATGAAATTTATGAGAAATATTAATTATGTGCGTTGGTGGCAACTGGCCTGAACAGAAAAGCGCCCCAAATATTTATCATTATTTTAAACATGAGAGCGGTCTATGACTTTTTTCCATACAAAATGCAAGTTGATTATACAGGCCACAATCGCACAGCTCTTTTTGCCTGAGGTTGCTTATGAGAAAATTTAGCTGCAAAACCGAATCTTACAAAGAGAGGTGGATCGCTAGAAGTTAGTTTGTATGTATACCTTGTCTTTCCAAAGTTGTCAATCTCTGAGACATGGCTTGCACCTGCATAGACAGCGCTGCATTTGACTTGTTCATCAAATCCAACTTCCTTTCGATATATTCGGAGAATTTTTCATCTTTCGCGCTCAACGACTGTAATTTCGTTTTAATCTCAGCGAGCGCGATCTTCGTATATCGGGCCGTGGACACGACAACCTCTCCAGTGATGAATTCTTTCCCATCCGAAGCCGTCGACTTGTTCATTTGAGTTGACGAAACAACTTGGCCGGGTACAGCCACAAATATCAGGAACAGATAAAAACAAAATGATTTCGAAGCGAACATGTTGACAAGGAAAAGTCTCTTCGAGTAAGACTGAGTCACCTTAGTCAAATAAAATTTATTAATTTGAAAGTATATTGTTAGTATAAATTAAACAAGTTTCTTTTTCTCGATTCAGATGATGCATTTGTTTATTGTGACACATAAAACTGAGGTATTTATAAAAGTGTCATTGAACCTTGACTAAAAATTTCCATTCAAAACGTTTACGATGTGACGTATTTTTAGTGTAAACCGAGTAAAATTGCACCGGTTTTCTTAAGAAATATGGCCTCGTTTATTACTCAATCTAAAAATTATCTGACCGCTCTGCAGCGGGTCTGTGCATTTGTTGTGTGACCAAAAATGTAAGTCACTCAGTCTTCACAGTATGCATAATGGTGACTGGTTAATAAGCCTTGAATGTTCTATTTTGATATTTTCTTTGGCCGTAGACAAAACAACATCTTGCATATTCGACTCAGTGTTCGCCAAATCCAACTTCCGTATTCCCACTTTTTTCCAGGTTCAAGTTGCAGTACTCGCTTTTTTACCTGGAGTTCAAGAACTTGAACTTGAACCGCGAGTTTTCCTAAGAATTGTAAGTCTTAAAAGACTTACAATTCTTAGGAAAACTCGCGATTTTCTTGCAGTGAATTTCTTTGAAGTCCAGCAGAAAGGCATGGTCAAATATGGTCCAAGACTTCAACAATTCAATAAGAGAAACAAAGCTCGGCATATTTACATGCAAAACAAGCAACATCATTTCATTTTTATATGTCCCAGTTTTTTCAATTCCATTCTCGGTTCTTCTTGATGGCAATTCCCTTGCGCTCTGCTAAGACTACAAATTGTATACGAGCTGGGCCGGGTTGTTCAAAGGGTGTATAACGCTATCCACCGGATAAATCACTATCCAGTGGATAAGTTAACAAAACAAACTACGCTATCCAGCGGATAGTGATTTATCCACCCTTCGAACAATCGGGCCCTGGTCAATAAATATTGCTCCAAAACAACAATTAGTCAATAACGTAAGATCTAGAGTATGAAAGACGTGTTATTTAGGACACCGTGCTTTATTCCGCTTTTTTTGGATGCTTTAACTGCAAAACAGTCGGGTTTTTTTCTCTAAATCGCTGGTCGCAAGGCGCAAAGCGCCGATAGCGTGGAACCTCGCGAAGACCGCGCGCATTCGGTATGACAGACCAACGCAAAAAACACGACTGTTTTGCAGTCTATTGGATGCTAGCCGCGTGCGAGAAACTGAAATTTGAAGTAAATGCTTCGATTGCGACCAAAGGCATTTAGTTCAAACTTCAGAAATTCATTATTGGGTTTTAATGTTTTCATCCGTGACATATATGGCTAGTGATGTACGTTCAGTCACTGACTCATATATCCTTAAAAATAATATGTTTCGGAGGTAGAGGGTTTGTTCAATTTATACATCATGCCTCGTATAGAAAGCTCTCAGTATCCGTAATCTACGGAAAACGCTATAAAATGAGTTAAAATGGTAAATGTTAAATTTACATAAGTTGCTCTATGCTAATTATTCAATAACATGACACGTCGTTTTACATGGCTTGTGGATTCTGTTTTCAAATATCATGCCATCTTCTAGCTTCTTCTAGCTTCTTCTAGCCGTTCGCGGCTTTGAGATTCGGTAGAAAACGAGTAAAAGGAGTAATCGCTTTTTCCACTGAGCCTAGAAAAAATAAATGACATTTGGCGCCGGTTTATAGAAAGGTCAAAAAGCGGCTGTCCATAAAATCAGAAAATTTCGAAATTTCGAAAAATCAATTTCGAATATATACTAGGGTATAATAAAATCATGCATTTAATACTTTTTTGGCAAAATATCCTTTCTTTTTTAAAGACTGAATGCAAATAACGCAATTCCGTCGAAATCCATTTGACTGGTACAGATAATTAAGTGGAGTTGTTCACCAAGCGGGCATAATAAATTGTGATTCTGGACATCGCTTTTTAAACGCTAAAGTATGTAATATGCACCACGCTTGTTAATTTTACATGTAGATGCATTTTGAATTTAAAAATTCAAAATTTTCTCGGGGGAGACTGACCCCCCTAATTGGCTCACGCTTACGCATTAGCCCCCTCCTCCACCCGGCCACCACCACCACTCTAAAATCTGCGCGGGACCTTGGCTGGACACAAGAGTGAGACGAGAAGGAGCCTGACATTTATATGGTCCCACAAATACTCACAAACATGGTCTGTTTAGAGTGGCTGGCCGAGACTTTCAACTATCACTCTTCACTGAAGATAGCTGTTTTTTCTTCTGGGTCTTAGATTGTGGGGAAGCTGTGGGTGGGGATGCGGGGAGGGGTCTGAAATATATCTCGAGACAATTGGGGGGTCTTGAAAAAAATTACAGTTCATGGGGGGGGTGGGGGGGGGGGGCAGGGAATTTTGTTCTTGGTATTGCTTAATTTTCCTCCCCCCCCCCCCTCCCCCCTCGCCTATAATTAATGAACGGTCCCTTAGAATGACCCCGCTCATTTTACTTTCATGTTCGCTCGCTCGCTTTCAGTCTCCCTCGTCCCTCGGTCCCTCGTCCCTGTAAACCAACCACCCAACGAGGAGCAAAACAATGACTTGGAATGTCGTTATTCTGTTTCTCCATGTCGTGAGGGTCTTTTTAACACAGTTTGATCTGTTGGGATTCTATAGCCGAATACTTAGTAGCAGACATCTTTGACATTTTTAGGGAACGAAATCTTATTAACCGAATTACGAGCTGCTGTATCGTGCCTTTCCGAAAATCCTAGCTGACCTTTTTTCGTGGCCAAAACATTTTTATCGACCAGAAACAACAGCCATTATAAACTTTTCCAGAAAACTCCAGTTTCTCGTCCAACCTCGTTTCCAGGATCTCTCATCTTCCCTGGGAACGAGGTTTGTTTCTCGTCGCGCTTACTGACTTTGGGCCAGACTGGGTATACGGTACAATATATGTCCCATACATAAGGTACCTATCTGAAGAATAGAGCAGCCGCTAGGCGCATTTCTCGCGGAAAACAATATGGTGGACGGAGTGGGACAAAGATGTCTTTCAAAAGAGTTGGCGATAATCCCACAGCACTAAGAGTACAGAAGGTTTGTATATTTATATCATTGCTGAAAATCTAACAAAAGGTACCAAAATTTATAAACAACAGCGGGTAAGTAGTGCACATAAGACGTTTTTTTCCTGAAACGTTTTTGTAATCCCACTTCGAGGCCAAATAATTTGTCGTCATACAGATGTCATGGCTTTCGAATTTTAAATCTCTCAACAATGCATAGTTTATGTAAGTTTTATATATTTAATTCCCTTTTATAGAAACAGCGAGTATCTGAGCTTTTGTTAGAAGACATTCCTGAGGACGAGGCCACCACTCATGAAGAATGGAAGGTCCATAAGCTTATTTTATTTTAATTGGTTGCCGATAATAAGCTTACTACTCTTCAGTTGAGTGTAGAACTAATCTCGTACCCAGATCTTCTCTGGGTACGAGATTAGTGTAGAACAAATGCTGTACATGAATAAAAGATTCCATTTATTTAGTTTCCATGTTAATTATGACACATTCAGGCCGAGGGATGGGTTATCAAAAATCTCTCAGGTAATGTTTTCCTTGACTGAATATCCATACAGACCTTACAAGGGCCCGAGAAAATGTGTTCGTTATATTGGGGCTCGTTATATATCGGGGTTCTGTTCCATATATTTTTCTATAACTTTGGCCAGGCTGAAGTTGTTTGTTATAGCAGGGACATCATTATAAAGGGGTTTGTTGCAGCAGGGATATATTTTTGCAGGTTGCAGGTCAACTGCTAACCCAAACCCCAACAATTAGTCTAACCAAACTAGGCTAATCTTCAGTAGAATTAGGCTAACCTTCAGTTGGGCTAATTTAAGCTAATTGGGCTAGCCGTGACGCCATTCTCTGCCTAACCGCGTGTGTAATGTTTCTAAAAGTAGTCTCAACCTGCAACCTGCAAAATATACCTGGCCGGTTTGTTGTATCAGACATAATGTCCAACCAAATTTTGCAAATGCCAGACTAACTTGGAGATGTGCTGGCACTTAGGTCTGCTCCTAATAATTATTAATGTGGCTGGGCTCACAATACTTACACCTTCCGTCTTTGGCATTGGTTACAGCTAGACCAATGATGTGTATCAAGGGTGTTTACAATTTGTGTAAACCTGTAAAGTATTTATCAATGAACCAAATCAAAATTAATGTATGTCAAAAGAGGTTATCAAACCTTCCCTACTTTTCACATTTTTTATTCTAACATTTTTAAAACTACTTAATTGGTCAAAGTTTGTCCTTTTGATTTATTTTGACAACAACAACAAAAAGTTTTTTAAAAAATTTATTATTGTCAATGATGGTGGTTCAGAGCCACCTTATTGGTTTGATCCAAATTTATCGGACATGTGGCTCTGAACCCCTAGTTAAGCCGTTCTTCTTTCACTATTTAAAATAATGCCCTGTACATTTCTTACGCTTCGAGGTCTGTTATAATTATAGGTTTTGGACTGTCTTGTATGTAAACATCTGTCCCAGTGGTTTGGACTTCACCCGCGGTGGCTCAGTTATTGTGAGTATACACAGGCAAGGCAAGACAACATTTATCAATTGTAAGTGGCGGGGGGGGCTGGGAGGATATGAAAACTCTGGCCAATTTTTGTCCTTTGGAAACATGAAATTGCCATGCATATAAATATTGCTTGATTCCGGAAGTTCAAATGGAGACCTGGCAAGGACTCAGTTTGTTTAAAACTTTAATTTTAATTAAAAATTGGAGCCCATTACAAGAAAGATCACATTAAAATTAGTCCGTTTATACCAAGCTTTGCGGGTTGTTTCTCATTTAGTATTTACAACCATGTAGAAGACTTTCAAAAATCAGAAAAATTAAGAGACCCTCGTATGGACTGTTTGGGGGACGCCATCTCCGAATTATTAGAGACACTTTCGTATCGGGAAATTTCAGCAATTCACCCTTGACAGCTCACAGCCTGGTTACTATGCAATGTAACATAACCAAACTTGTGGAACTTTCCCTCGCTTTTCAATGGCTATGCACGATCTTATCTGGTGAATGGGATGCCATTTCCTTAATATTATGCAATTTGAACAATGGTCGTTATAACTAGGGCCTAGTCCCTTTTTGAACTTCGGAACTGGTAATTCTACCATTGTATGTCATTTTCACTGCATGCTTTTTCTAAGTTGACGATGCCGTTAAACAAACATTTTGATGGCACTATAATAATATTGAGAATTACCGGCACTTGGCTTTCTCTCCCACCTATCAGATGCCAGGGTCCGAGACTAGAAAAGTTGAGGGGAGATTGCTGAATTGGCTGTCAAAAAACGAGACACATTTGAAATCACATTGAGACACTTGATAACTGTTGCTGATCTCCAACGAAGGAGACGGACACCATTACTCGACAATCACACAACAAAAGAACGGAGTCTTGCCCTTCAAGGCTCAACAGAGTTAAATCAAACACGAGTGAAATCTATATCAGAGAAAGAAAGAAAACCAAGCAACCTGCCTTTCTCTTCAGTCTAGAAAAACCTATTTATTTTGAAGGTGAGGGGATACCAAACACAAGCAGAACATAAGGTACAGTCAGATTCAAATAAAACCGTAGTCAAATTCAGAGTCGTGGAATTCCAAACCAAAGATCGCGAGGCTTCAATTCTCGCACAAATCCTCTAAAGATTGAACAACCTCGCTGAAGCCCTTGAGAGGAATACCAAGCTCAAGTATGGTCAGGAGTAAAGCGCTAGTTAAGCTATCGGCAGTGAACAGGCCAGGACCGGAATGAGAGCATTTTTCTCCGGCTGCGACACAAGCCTGGGTGGATCATGGGTTTGGGGATCGGGAAGTTTGGTCTAAGGATGAGGAATGCAGAGTAGTTGATTCGGATGAAGATGAACCAGACCTCCACCACCATGGAGCTCTCAAGCTCAAACATACCATTACAACTAGGATGCATTCCAGCAACAAGCAGTGATCTGACAGTAAGTAAAAGACGACAAGGGATAAGAACAAGGTGCTAAAGGGCAATCTCGTTCCCAGAGTCCTTGTTACACCTTGTCAGCAGCGGTGGAGCGGCCAACAAGGACCTCTGGGGGGAAGCGATACGCCATGAAAGGATTCTTGGACTTCCGGCTCTACTGCGCATGTGTTCGACCCATGTTTCAACTAACGGACGCCAAGATTCTTGGACTTCCAGTCTTACTGCGCAAGTCAGGTCCATGTTGGCCGCTCCACCGCTGGACAAGGGTAACAAGGACTTCTTTGTCATGCTACTGTACTGTACTGTACTGTACTTTTATGTATGAGGCATTCCAGAGATATAATGCTGCAGTAGACCTGAGCTCTTGTGACTAACCGACATTTGTACAGTGGATTAAATCACATGCATATTGGAATGATCTGTGTAGTGTATCCATGGAAACCATCTTCTTATGAATGACGCATTAGTGTCAAATGCCTATGTTCCAATTTATTACATGTGCATTTGTCTTTTAGGGCTGGTTTACACTAGCAGCAGAATCGGAGTCAGAGCCAGAGTTGGAAGCTTTTAATACAAATACTGCAAATCGGAAGCGTAACGATCCTTGTGCTTCTGATTGTGATTTGTATTGTTTGTATGAACTACAGTGGAACCCGCGTTACGGCCACCCCGTTAATACGGCCACCTCGTTATTACGGCCACATGATGTGGCCCAAACAAAAGCTCAGTCAGTCATTTTCTTATTTAAAGAACCCCATAATACAGCCACCCCGTTATTAGGGCCAGTTTTTTGGGGCCCGTAGGTGTCCGTATTAACGGGGTTCCACTGTATTGCCCTTCTGACTCCAATAACTATGTCGCTAGTGTACATGTAAATCAGCCCTTAACGATTATAATGTACATTACGTGTTAACATGTACATGTCAAGAAAACAGTCAGTGTGATCATATTACAGGCTGTAAGTAAAGTTCTGTCATCTAAAATTGACTTGTCAAATGCTTTATTAAAACACTGCTTCTAATAATATTGATTGTGAATTATGTGCTATACACTCTCTTGCCAGGAGGTCGGTAGGGATCTTGGGGTGGCAGCCTGTTAATAAAAGTTTACGATAAGTAACCACTGTTAAACACCTTTACAAGTAAAACATAATAACATTACTGACAGTACCTGTACAAAGTCACTATAGTACATGGGAATTATAATAAATTATACAGTTTTTCTATTATTTTGAAAATATTCCTCAGCAGATAAAGTAGGGAGATTTGATCATGGTTTCCAGGTAATAACTTGAACAGCATCTGTGCGGCCTTCCTGACAGCTGGACTGTTGTGATCATGGATAAGTTTTGATACCTGAAGCACAATTATGAAACTAAAGTCAGATGTGGTTGTTTTCACTAGATTCTAAGAGATAGGTGATACATCGTACATTGTATGTACTGTAATGATTTGGCTTAAAACAACCAAGGCATTAATTGTTGGAGAGCGCTTTCACGAACAATCTACATGTTACATGCAATGCACAAAACAAGAATTTTGGTTTTTGGTCCTCTTATATGGGTAAACATAATCAATCACTAACAATAATGTGTATGTAAACTTAACTTGATACTCAAACACCTCAAAGGGGGGCATTCATTTAATATTTGACAGGGTGCTTATTGAAAAGAGGGTGTTAAATGAAATCATTATTGTAACGGTAGAGTTCTATAGAAAATTAAAATATAAACTGAAAATTTTGGCGCGCTCTGATTGGTTAAAGACCATGTTTTATCAGAGTTTAAAACATAGACTGGAAAATGCGCGCGCTATGATTGGTTAAAAATAACCATGTTTTATCCAGAGTATAAAACATAGAAAAGCCGTGTTTTATCGTTTCGCCCGCGTTAAATCTATATTTTAAAGCACATAAAGAAGCCAAAACCATGTATTATACTGTCATAAAACACGACGGGAATTTGAGAACACGAGAGAAAATTTAGAAAACACGAGCCGCATGCGAGTGTTTTCTAAATTTCTCTCGTGTTCTCAAATTCCCGTCGTGTTTTATGACAGTATAATACATGGTTTTGGCTTCTTTATTTGTTAATTATGTGCACATTAATTATGATTGATCATGGATAAGTATGGCATACACAATTTTGAAATGGTTTACTGGGACTGCTACTGTACATTAGTTACACATACCTCATTTACTGAAGCCCGTAATGTTGTTCTGCCGAGTGGAGCTTCTGAGAGTGTTGTAATTGCCTAAATATAAATTTAAAAATGTGCAAAATATTGTAGAGGATCAAAACAAAATACTTGGCAAGTAGATAATCTGATTGAAAGTAAAAGCTACAGTCCCAGACTGCATTATTTTGTTGGGGAGGGTATCACAAAATTCTTGTATATAATGAATGTATGGGAGACATGTCAGTGACTTGACTTCTGCAGTCATTTTCTCGCAATTTGCATCAGTTTTTGCTTCATGCTCTGATCCCGGGAGGGGGACTCCCATATAAAAGTGACTTGGGTGATTGTCAGAAATTTTGAAAGGATCTACCCTAACTGGAATAGGTACCAGAAATTCTCCCAACAGGAGTCTAACCTATGACATTCCGCACACCGGTTGGATGCTCTACCACTGAGCTACAGGAGACTTGTGGGAGCTTTATGTGTAAGTGCAGTTACAATGCAGTTATCACTGTTGTAATTTGCCACTTTTTCACTGCAAATTGCATACTTTCAGAGTGTAAAAACATACAGTACTGTACAATTACCTTAAGTGCATTTAGTCTAACTTCACTCTCAGCGTCATCCAGCAACTTCACAAGGTTTGGAATTGCACTTGCTTCAATTGCAGAATTCTTTCCTTTAGGTGTTATTGTAATCCTAGAAAAGGATTATTGAACTTTTACTTCATGACACATACAGTAGAACCCCGCTAACTCAATTAACTAGAACTCCCCACTATCTCGAACTCAAACCCATTCCCTTGGCCCCTGTTTTTTCAGTCATTTTCTATCGGCTAACTCGAACCCCCGCTATCTCAAACTAGTTTTTTGTTTCCCTTGGGAGTTTGAGTTAGCGAGGTTCTACTGTATTCACAATACAGTGAATATACTACTACATGATTTTACCATAATTATAAGGGCAAGAGAACGCTTAGACTCAAAATTTAATGTGCAACTTAGTAATCATACATGTTATTTTTTGACTGCCTATGGAGAATATTTAAGATAAATCTAGCCAGAGCAGGATTCCGGCCGTGACAAACATGATAACAACGCTGAGGTGGGAGTGGTTAGGACATACATGTATTCTGCGTAGAGAGCCTCAGATGATGATCTCAAAATTGCACTGAGTTGGGCTCCATACACCCAGAAGAAGACACAGAGGCAGACCTAAGGACACGCAGCGGAAGAAATCAGAATGGCAGAGAAGGAAAAAAATGAATTTGGAAGAGTTGGAATGAGGTGGCCACACTAGTCAGGAGAAGGTCAGATTGGAGAACTTAATTGTCCAAGCCCTACATGTATATGACACTAGCGCATAAAGGATCAAGTTTCTCTTTGCCCCCAAACCCCACTTACATGTATACGTAGGAGCCCGGAGGGGGGGGGGGGGGGGGGGGGGGGGGGGGGGGGGGGGGGGGGGGGGGGGGGGGGGGGGGGGGGGGGGGGGGGGGGGGGGGGGGGGGGGGGTACTCCCTTATGCGGCCTATACGGGACGTGCCGCTGGACAGGGTATGGTTTTTGGCCTCCCAGCCCTGTGCCGGTCTTTAGCAGCTCATCACTCAACATCACATCATTTTCAGACAAGATAAATGCTATTGTTGTCGGTATCCTACACTTGTTTTAGAACAAGAGAGTGTGTATTTTGTCGTTTGCCCTAAACAGGGTCCTAAAATGGAGGGTGTTGCCCTACACAGGGTGGGTATTTTAGTTTTTTTTTGCCTAAACAGGGTCAGGGTTTCAAACCCTCAGCTGCAGGCACCCCTATACCCAACATGGGCCAAAGTACCGGCCCCCCCCCCCCCACCCCCGCGCTAGGAGCCCGTTCACAGGCAAGGTGTCCATTTATTTCTCATCTATATAATAAATCATATTTTTAAAATTAATATCAAATTATTATAAGTAATTAATAAAATTATTATAATACTATGAAATAATACAAGGTAAGTCTATTTAGTTAGAGACATAGTGAATGCGTCATGGTGAGATGACTATTGGGCTGGCCGATGCAGGCCTGTTGGGGCTGCGCCAAAGAGGTGTTCACCAAGAATGCAGTGTTTACGTCCGTAATAATGCAAGGCAAGAAGGTGATTAACACAGCTTTTCTTAGGGATTTGGCCCCTCTCCGAAAACAATGCAATTAGCGTGCTGGTCGTTGATCGGCATGTATCTCCATCTCCATGTCCAAAGGGAAGATACTATAATAAAATACTGAAAAACAGCAAAGTTAACGCACTCCGGTGCAATTTTTACCATTGTTGTCGATCGAGTTCGAACAGTGGCATTTGTATCGACTTTTAATTTATTAAATAATTTAATTTTTCCATCTTATTGCAAATTTTATAATTATTTATATATTTTGTATAATATACGAGACTCGACGGCGGTTATGCAGTGATGACTTAACGCAAGGACGGCATTTTTTATTGATGGGGGGCTCTGTAGTGAACTTTAATAGTGAATGAAATGATATCGAACAAGCTGATTGGAAGACGAGATATCTAAACATTTTCTACCTCAAGCGAAACTCACATGCGCCTGAGAATACCGGATGGGCTGTACATAACAAATAAAAAAATAGAATAAAAAATGAAAATAAAACCAATTGAATCTTAAATTTCAATATGAATATTAATTAATTTATGAATTTATAATATATATAATTTTAAAATTTAATCCTTATTTTTTTTTTTTGCTCTTCTTATTATATTATTGTTTATATTTTATTTTATATTAACGACGCGGGTAGGGAGGGGGACCTGGGGGGTCTGTGTGAGAGTCACGCGAGGTAGCCGAATTGGTGGGCAAGAGGCTCATCGGGCATGCGAGGCCGCTTCAGAATAATCTTGTGCAAGAGTAAAATGCACTTTTTGTGTGACACATGTCGCTAGGCGGCTTAGTTGCCTGCTTCAACCGGTTGTAGCGATGATTTATCAATGCCGTGCAATCATCGGATTCCTTAACGGATGAAATTTGACAGGTCGCATGATGAGTGAGTGAGAATTATTGGCTTCCTTCCATGCATTCTTATCTTGTAGTAGGTCGATGTAAGTGCTGCTAGAATGTATTTAGGTTTATTATTAGATTAACAGTACATTCTAATGCCGCGGAATTGGAGAAAAAGGCAAAGGAAGTGACATATGTCGGCGCTAGCGCTAGGCAGCGAGTACGGAGCCTATTAGTAAGTTGGTTTGGTTTGCTAGAATATGACTGGGGCTAAAAATATGTAAGATTTTGTTGTGGTGGACCGCCAGTAGGTGTTCACATGCGTTATTCGAAGGGGGGGCCGGTTCGCCATAGTCCTTCTAGGGACTCACAGAGTTGGACCATGACGGGGCAGTATCATTTTCTAGGTCATGTAATAAGCTATGATGCTAGATTGTAGTATGGTATTTGTGCTATTTGAGGCTATTGTTAGCAATCCCGCGTGTCATTAGGGGGATTCTGTAGTCTCATTTGCAATGCATTGGCTCTGATTGGCAATGGTCTGGCAAGATTAAGACGCTACCGGATTTTACCTGGACGACCTAGTGGTTTATTAGCGAGTAGCATGATGTTTTATTATAAGTTAAACGTCGTGTATTTAGTGTCCTTTGGAATTAGAGTGGTAATTTAGATTTAATTAAGACGTAAAGTGTATGTTTTACACAAATGACTGATATTGGTCAATTAGTTGGATGGCGTTTGTAGATATATATATTGGCATTTC